>QLOM01002042.1:0-21810 GCA_003313785.1 Termitomyces sp. MG148 | reverse complement strand
GAGTCAGATTTGCAGAAGGATTTGCGGCTGCAAGGTAGCTCACTTTACTAGAAGGTGTAAAGGGTTCGAGCGAGGTGACCATGTCGTGCTGACAACTAGGTAAAGAGTCGGTAATGCGTTTCAAGGCGATGAGGGAGTAGACTTGAAGTCAACAGTAAGGTCATCCATAGCCTCTAGCAGCTTAAAACAGGGATCTCCTTTGTCTTTGTCTTTTCAGATAGCTGATAACGCATGCTGGGATCTCCACGTGCCGTCCTTTTTTTTCTTTGAGCTATCTTTGAGCTCTCTTTGATCTCTTTGTCTGCTTTTAACATGACACGCGATTAAACAGGGATCTCCTTTGTCTTTGTCTTTTCAGATCGCTGATAACGCATGCGTTCAACAAAGAACTGGAATTCGGGATCTCCACGTGCCCTTTGAGCTCTCTTTGAGCTCTCTTTGAGCTCTTTGTCCGCTTTTAACATGACACGCGACTTTCCCCTTTAAACGGCTGCTATCTTATTGGAACCATAGTGACTTGCAGCCTTCCAATCCCATGAACAGAGATTCTGATGACATTGTATGTTCTGCTGTCATTTCTTTCGGATGCATGCTCTGACATATTGTATCCCTTCCAGATTACTGCCCCTGCTAGGCTGGATAATCCCCCTCCTGTCCAGCCTGAGAGTATGGGGCTTAATATCTTCCATGTAACTCCGCGGCCCCAGAAGCGTCTTAGAATCGAAAAAGACAATGAAGATACGGTCTCTCTAACTGTGATTACAACTTCTTTCTATTAATGTTTATCATCCATTGACCTTGCTTTCATAGCTATCTCACAGTCTTGAAAATAAGACGATGTGGTTACAGGTGGGTTGTCCGGATTTCTATCAGGTATTTGACAAAACCTTGAGCAGGTAGCGAAGTTGGAATGTGAGAAATCCGAACTACTAAGACGTCTTCAACTCTATGAATCTGCAAGTCTGGGACCGATTACAGTGGGTTTTATGTGGACGAGTTCTCAAAATTTACTAATTGAGACTTCAACTAGCAGATCACCCACGAAATACAAACTGATTGCCCGCTTCCAGATCAGGCCTCCACAAGGCAGAAGGAGGTGTGTGTTCGTTGAGATTGAGTTTTAAGGAAGATGCTAACTGAACTCAAATAGTTTGGATCCTGTGAAAACAAGAACAACCTCAGAAATGGTACCTCAGCCGCTGCCCCAGAAAGTGCGCTCCCTGACCAGCTCTCTCGTCTACAAGAAGATCTATGGAGGGCGCAAAAGACAATAGAGAAGAAGGACGTTCAGCTAGAAAGGATGAGACGCAAAATGATCCATGCTAGCGAGAGTTATCAGGCCATGTTGGAAGCAAGGGAATCGTCCTTTGACAGATATGAGACCACTATGAAGGTAAATCTATTGTCTACTCCTTAGCTTATTGATTATGGTTTCTTATTCCGTCATAGGGAAAGGAGAAAGATACTGAGCTTTCTATTGCTTTGCAGGAAGCAAAAGACGAGGTGACCGAAGCATTGAAAGAACAAAAGAAAGCAGAAACTGCGTTGATAGCCCTACAACGAGAAAATGACGGAGTGCGAGCTACTTTGGAACAGAAAGCCATGGCCTTCCATGCCGCACTGAAGGTAGGTTTAACCCCGTATACATCTTTTCTTCTCTCACCACCATCATTCTGCAGGAAGTCAATGACGCCAAGGCCAGGGCTATCCAGGAGAAAACCGTTGAGCTTCAGGGCCTAACAAGAGCTTTAGATGCCCTGCGACAGCAGAGGGATTATCTGCAGGAAGAAAATGATGGGGCGATCAAAGCAATTAAGGAACGGGACAATGAATTGCAGAGGATGACAACCACCTTTGATGCCCTGCGGCAGGAAAAGGAAGAAGCTGTCAAGGTCTGCTTTTCCATTACCCTTCTTTTGTATCTCACCACCTCTGCAGGAAACAAAGGAGGCGGCGACGAAGGCAATTGGTGACAAAGTCATCGAGCTACAGAGAGTGACAGGTGCTCTGGATGCCCTGCAGTGCGATAAGGACCGCGTACAATCTGCGTTGGATGAGAAAGACAAGGCTTTCGATGCTTTACTCAAGGTATGCTATTTTACATCCGAGTTGTTGTCTTTATGCTCACTGTCTCATCTCAGGAGGTGAAAGATGAGGTGCTAGCAATGCAGACGACGCTTCAAACACAAGATGCCAAAGTTGCTGCTGTCGAGGCGGAAAAAATATCTCTTCTGGACCAATTGCAAACCGAGAAGGCGTCCTCCGCATCTCTGAGCACGGAATTTGAGAACAAATTGACTATGGCTCACAACAAGATTAGTGACAAAGCCATCGAGCTACAGAGGGTGACAGGTGCTCTAGATGCCCTGCAGTGCGATAAGGACCGCGTACAATCTGCGTTGGATGAGAAAGACAAGGCTTTCGATGCTTTACTCAAGGTATGCTATTTTACATCCGAGTTGTTGTCTTTATGCTCACTGTTTCATCTCAGGAGGTGAAAGATGAGGCGCTAGCAATGCAGACGACGCTTCAAACACAAGATGACAAAGTTGCTGCTGTCGAGGCGGAAAAAATATCTCTTCTGGACCAATTGCGAACCGAGAAGGCATCCTCCGCATCTCTGAGCACGGAATTCGAGAACAAATTGACTATTGCTCACAACGAGGTCTCCGCCAGGGACAAGACTATTGAGGTTCTACTCCTCAGGCTTTCGGCCATGCAAGATGAATTGGCATCAGCACATGCCAATGTAAGTTAGTTGTAAGCTCATGTCTATCAATTTTTTCCAAGTCTCTTTGCCAGCAGCAAGAAATACAAACATCAGATGCCTCTGTCAAGAAATTGTCGGCTGTCGGTACTTCTATCTAGTTCCATTATAGCAGCTCAACTTCTCGAACAACAGGACAAGGCAACACTTGAACAGTCATTAATTACGGCCCGCCAGTCCTTAACGACGTACAAGGCAAAGGTGGACTCACTGGATGCCGAATTAGAGGACGCGCGATCCCGGTTGCAAGCCATTGAAGCCAAGAAGGCCAAAATACTGGAGTTGGAGATGTTCCAGGGTATGCCGGCAACACTTGAAGATGTAGTTATGCATGGACAAGAATCTGTGAGATTGTGATCATATTATGTTGATTTCCATCTCCATGTTTATAAATAGGTTCCTACACGAGAGCCCGCCCAAGACGACCTAGAATCTGCGCCAAGCCGGGGTCCACCTCAAGGTGGTGAAGACATGGTCATTGATGGAAATCCAGCCATGGCTTTTGCCCAGCTCCAACAACCGCAACACATTTGTGCAGGAAGACAGCAAACTAGACTGTCACACGTAGACTTAGACTCGATGGATAGATTGTTCGGTGAAAAGGGAAGTCAAGCTCTTATCCTTTTCCGCTTTGGACTAAACTTCTTCTATCGATACAGTACATGTATATTAGTGGCCGTCCATCCATCAGTAAACAAGTGCAGTCCAAAGAGACACCGTATGAGCGTGGCATTCACAGTTCGACTTCTGCGATCACGGGCAGACAAACAAGGAATTTGAATCGCCTATCCCGAGACAATTATGTGGTGATTGACAAACCGCGCCATTCTCAGCAGCTAGCGAAGTTCCCTGTGGTATCTAGCACTCCCTCGGCATCTGATCGTCCTGGCCCGTCACTTTCTGTTCCATTGTCATCCTTTGCCGCTTCTCCTAGATATTCACGCGGAGGTATGGTCTCAACCCGTGAACGTGTGGGAATCCTCATCCTCGAGGATGACAGTGGTAGGGTTGGTAACAATGCAAAAGGCAACGACGGTTCTACGCTTCAGATAGGGGTTGAGTGAAGTGGATGGTAGGGAAAATTGTAAGGCCAAGTTATGGGCTTACCAGGGTTTCAGGAGTTACTGACAAGAATAAGTTTCATGAAATGGTTACTTAGTACATTTACATACTTCCACAAATAAAATGTCTTTGATCATTATGGCTTTCAGCAGTTTGCTATCACTACACATAAAGAAAACCAAAAGCCAAAGGTAGAGTAATGGGACATCTATGTTGCTGAATTTAATGGCATGAGAATGAGAATGAATATTTTATTCCCAACTATGTTACATAAGAGATAAAGGCAATCAAGAGAAGTTGCTTAGTAATGTGGATGGGAGGAATCCCACAGGCATTATGTAAATCCAGTGTGTCTGACTCCTTGCGACCACACCACCACACAAGCTACCTCAAGTTCTGGGTTCACCCAAGCTCGTTCCTTTTCCTCGAGTTCTGGGTTCACCCAAACTCGCTTTTTTCCCTCGAGGTTTGGGTTCACCAAGCTCGCCTGTTTTCTCCCCGAGCTCTCTGGTTCTGTACTTATTTTTCTCTCTGCTACTCTGCTTTTCTCACAGACTTCTCGCCAAAAATTTTTTCTGTCCATTAGCCCAATATTTGGCAAAGCAACTTTTGGTCGTAGTATACAGCAGCCTCGTCGCCACGTGGGAGCAAGTCCTGTTGCTCTTGTACAAGTTCATTCACATGATAAATCCAACTTTGACAGCTTGGACACCACTTCCAGGGCACTGTCAATATTTCTGTGTCTCCTGTTCCCCAAATTGCAAGCCGCCAACTCTTTAATTGCCGATTGATCCAGCCAGTTCTTTCATTTGGGAAAGCCTGCGCATGAGACATTGATTTTCACATTGTCAATCACTTAGCAGAACAGGCAATGTTCCAAAGGGGGTGAGCGTGGTTTGAAGGCAATGAGTGTGCTGTTTGCAAGTTTGTAGTCGAAAGACAATCATATGACGCCCTCAAACAAAGAATCAGAGTTCGGAATCTTGAGACAATTTGTCCTTTGAGCTCGCTTTGTCTTGCTCCGAATCATCGTCAACGCACGGAACGCACACTATGAGCAACTTGCAGCTTCCCTCTTCTATCAACACTGTATGCTCTTTCATTCTAACGTCTTGATGCATGCTCTAACGTTCCATCTCTTCTAGGTCACCACCCCACATAGTTCCGATTTTGCTCAGCCTGCCCATGGAGACGACATCGGAGGCGGTGTTCCCGATGATAACCAACATGACGAAGACAACAATAACTACCTGTTGAATACGGTCAGGAGACTTGAAGAAGAAGTGGAAGAGCTACGGGACCAGATGAATGGACTCCGTACTCTCGCTCAGAGGAAGGTACTAGTTCCCAGGACATCCCCCTTCAAGGTCCCTCAGACACGTGTCAATTGCACCAACTATCACAATACCCGTATGCGCATCGTTAGAGAGGAGATGAAATTCATTTTAGGTACCGAGAAAGATGTCGACTTGTTCAAGGTTGTCAATGAGCGGCCAGAGCTTCTCGTGTCTGTTGTCGACGTAGCGAATTTCGCCATGGATGACACTGCTCCGGGACCAAACATCGACAAACCCCAAATCTGGATCCATTCCCCTCAGAATATATGGAATTTCGAACTTGCCAACCAGTTTGCAGCACGTGTCATAGAAAAGTATCCCCATAGGAATCTGGATCCTACATGGGTCACTCAACACTTCATCGCCTGTCTGGACACCCTGAGAAAGGCCTACAATAAACGGCGACCTCAAGAGAATGAGGATGCGGACAGTGCTGAAGTTTGGTTCAGCAAAGAATTTCAGAGAAGCTGCAAGGTTAAGCGTAGGAGGAGGAGACAGACAGAGGTATGTATCTCACATGAGTACAGATTCAAGTCGCTGATCATCTGGCAGCTGTATCACTCTCGGAAAGCCATTTGCGAAGAAATGATAGATGTTTTGGGCTGAGACATCTTGTTCCATATGATGGAGCTGCTCGGTGTGGATGGTCAAAGCTCAGACGAGTCTGATGGTGAGCCCTACAAGTACAGGGCAAAAATACAAATGTGGCACAGTTCTCGTGTCACAAGCCTCCTCCGCTTCATCGATAGCCACAGGACTACAACAAACTCATATGGAAACCCGCATGCTGGCACCAGACCACAAGTCTGACGTATCAGCAACAATGATCATACATCACAGTCGTTGAGCGACATTGTGGCTTGCCTTCCTCTCAACTTCTACAGTGATACCTGGTTTCAAAGCCTTGCCACACAATTGCAAGTCACCCTCAACCCTCAACCTGAGATTCAGCTGCCTCATATTCGGTGAAATGGTTTGGCATAGTTTATTTGTACGCTTGTAATTCAACTTGACTATCTATCATATTGCAAAGTTTCAGTTTGTATCCTCGTAGTGTGTGGCAGTGCTGTGTGGCAGTGCGGGCGCTCAACAAGTCGACTCATGCACAGCCACGATCACGATCGCGTATGCACGTGTCTTGCAAAGTCATCACCTCAACTTCAGGATACTCTATTGTAGGCTGGTAATTCAACTTGACTGTCTCCCATATTGCAAAGTTTTGGCTGCAGCCTCGTAGTCCTGTATGTGATGTTACCGTGATCTCTTTTCTTTGTTTCTTTGTGCTAAAAACAACAACACTCAAGTGAACTCGACATGTCTTCCTTTTCTGAAGAATCAATCTTCAGCCTCAATTACCGCATCTCTAGGCCTCCAATGAAGCCTCGAAAAGTAAGATGTATCCATGCGGCTCCGTCATTATATCTGGTGAGTCAACTAACATGCGTACTAATTATAATTACTCCACTAAACCGATACATACAGACTACGGAAAACATCCAAAAAGTCGATTTCATTTCTTCAAACGTAAGTACTGGTGTCTCTCTTAGTGCATAAAACTAGACATTTTGTTTATAGGTATCAGCCATGCAAGTACTGAAGACTTTACTCAAAATGAAGCAATAGAGACCGTCAGGGGTCAACGTCCAATGTTCGCGGTAAGATTGGCATAAGAAAGTGTCCGCTTTGTTTACTGAAAGTCCACAGATGATACCGTTTTGATCTTTTTGTACATAGTCTTTTGAATTTGTATTTTTGGTACGCGACGGAAGAATGTACATACTTCAAGGTTGCAATGTTCGGCTCTGCAGTTAGAGGGCGTTTCGTCGCTCTCCTGAATCAGTCATGCTCGACCTTCCGATTGAAGCATACCCAGATACCGGTCTTTCTCCGGACTACGTTGGTGTCAGTCCAGCTTCAGTCAACTCTCAGGCGCGGACCTAGTTCTAGGTGTTGAAATGGCTTCGACGGGAGAGGTGGCATGCTTTGGCCGAGGCATACCTCAAGGCAGCATCTAGCAAACAACCTCATTGACATGTACATCAACTGGCCTTCCAAAAATCATTATTGTCACCCCGCAAGCTATTTCTCGAAGGGATATCATACCCGTCGCATGTCTCGTCTTGTGGTTTTGTTCATAATATCTGCATCTATACTGCCGTCAAGACCGCCGAGACGGGTTACATCCAGCGCAAGGACGAGTTGTGGCTTGTGGTTGACAGAAAGTATACTACGCATGCACAAGATCTGTTGAACATCAGTGGGAAGATAAGTCAGAAAAACGACGCACCTCAAAGATATGTGCCACCGTGTCCTTTCCATCAACCTGCTTCTTCATGACACTATCCTGGTACGCGCCAACCTTAGCCAGAATGTCCAGCACCCTCTTGTCCATCGGGGCCAAGCCATCCACAACGAGCACAACAGCGATTTTCTGCCAGCGCCGGCACAACCACGACCACAACCACAACCACAACCACAACCACTAGAGTTGCAGTCCAGACTTGACGAGGAGTATACTCGCCTGCTTGAAGATCGTTGTGTGCTCCGTCATTTCGTCTTCCCAACCATTATCTTCTTGGAATCCGGCATGCACTCAGTCTGTGCAACAGACATCTTGGCTACTGCTTGCCGTTTGCAATGTCAAAAAACCTTTTGCGCTCCTGTGTGTAGCGACTGGTACAATGAGTCAACATACTGATACGGTGGTCTCACAATAGAGACCAATCAAAGTAAGAGAAAAGTCCAATATACCCTCTGCGGCCGAAAACTGTAAGCCGCGTGCCAAAAACGGTAGGCACAAAGGACTTACTCTGACCGTATCCAATCCCAACGCAAAGTACGAAACGTGCTGCCAGCAGCAGCGAGAACAAGCAAAGGAAAGGTTGTCAAGGCTGATTGGGAAGGATCACGGCTGACCAAGCCACGATAGCCGAGGCAGGTGGCAGTGCCGGAGAAAGCCGATCACGGCATGACGGCCGAGGACGATCTCATCAAACCAGATGACAGAGATCCGACATCAGTGGCTATACGCTCAGCCACCCAGCCGAGATCAGCCATCAAGCCTTCAAAATAAAATCGACACACTACTAAACCACTACCCTCCTCCCTCCACCACAATACGCCAACGTACAAGCCCGCCCCGCAGAGCAACAACACCGGCCACGACCGCGAATGATGGATAGGGAGTAGGAAGGGAGGGACTCGGGAGGAATAGGCAGATGAAAAGCTGGCTAAACGCATAGCCTAGCCCACGACCCGAGCCCTGAGCCACGTAGCCGGTTCCGGGCTTGGCACCACACACGGGAACACACGCGTACCGAGGATGGTCCGTGCGCGGGACGACAAGTATAAAAAGAGAGGGATTTTGAGGGGAAAAGGCAAGCAATTACTGCCACGGCTCAGTGTCCCCAGGGAGCGCGACGACTTAGGCCTACGAGCAAAGTATTAGCTTCGGGTTTTATTTTATACAATTTTATTATTGAGCCCAAACAAGTTTTCATTTGAATTGAGTTAAATTCTGAGAACTTTGAAAATCAAATAAAATTTACTACTTTAAAAATCATTGAAAGTGCGCGCACGTGTAACTAAGCCCCACGAACTTAGTGAATTGTCCTGAGTAAACTAAGTCAGACTAATCTGACCAAGCTAGCTCAATAATACAATTTCACATCAATACATGATGAAGAAAGTGCGGTAGGGCGACGTACTAGCTTCTGCCCCGCTGACGGTTTCTTTGCTCACAACCAAGCCCTGGACGTTTGGGTCCCAACCCGTAGGCCCGTACACGTCCTGAATCGGGACAATCTCGTACTTGATACCCAGGCAGAACAGCTCAAGAAACGCGCGTACACACTCAATGCGTTCCACGAGAGGCTGTAGCAGATTTGGGTTGCTTTTCTTTTTCAACAAAACGTCATCTTATGATCATTACTTTGTCAAGAAGAAAAAAATGGGATAACGAGGAAGGAGGACACACCAGTTACGCCAACGATGATCTTTTTGCTTGTTATCCATGCCGCCATGCTGAGAAGAATTTTATGCCCTGCGTGGAGGTGATCAAAAGTTCCACCGAGGGCGACAACAGGGAGCCGAGAGGGCTTGACAAGGCCCATGGGAATGGTGAATAGAGACGATGGAGAAGATGGGGACATAGATATGGGTGCATCGAAAGAGTCATGGTCCGCTGCAGTGAGATAAACATTCTCAGTGCAGTCAACAGGGCGATCGGCAACCGTGTTCTTCCCAAGTTGAAGCTCAGTGTTGGTTTCAACACACGTTCTGGACAGGCGGACGTTTCAACTGCCATTGTCAATTCCTCGGATCTGCTGCTACCTAGACGTTTCTGATCATCCTTCTTTGAAGTTGTCCAGAGGCACGCGCGAGACCACGGTGGGGAAATCTCATATGACACAGTCACGGAACTTTTCAAGAAATCATACGGCCTCCAGATCGATACCACTTCGAGCAAGATTGTTTTGGCGTCTCACAGGCTTGAACAATTGAGCGAGGATTGTCAACAGATTACTGGAGGATTCATTGTTTCCGGCGGGGTAGGAGGCTTCGTGAACAGGGAAGATACAGAGGATAGTGGGTGAATCGTGATGGGCATGATGAAGGTTCTGGTATTGGGAGACAAGCGCCTTCTTTTGTCATTTTAATGTACAATATATTGTTGCCTATCGCTACATTAGCTGCACGCGAGTGTACCAGACCGATGAGGAAGAAGATCAGCGTGCGCTCGTTGTGTGATCAGCGCCACGCTCATCGACGCGACAGTGTTTCTAATTGATCTTTCTTGAGAAACATTTAAAGAATTTCTAATCGGTCTTTTTTTAGAAATACATCATGTTTTTACAATTTATTTTTCTAAAACAACACAAAGAAAGTTTATTGAAAAACATTTGATAAAAAAATTACAAAGATAACTTTAGAAAAACCAAAAGATACATGTGCCATATTTTTCAAGAAACAGTCTAGAAACACAATTTGTGTTCCCCATGTATTTCTTGAGAAATAGAGAAAGAAAATTTTTAAAAATAGCTCAAGAAACACACAAAAAACACAATAAGTGTTTTTTTTACTATTTCTCAATTTATACTTTTAGTTTTTCTGGAGAAACACTTGTTGGAAGTCACATGACCTGTTTCTAACGGATGTTTCTCCAGAAATCTCCACCATGCCCCAAAGTGACCACAACTCATGCATCACTGGACACCTTGGTCGATGGAAGACACCGGAGCTGGTCTCATGGAACTACTGATGGCCGCAGATGTCACACTACATAGGAACCTACACCAGCACCTGCAATCTATGCCTCCAGACAAAGCCCCACTGACATCCCCCAACCGGTCAATTCCACTCCCTTCCCATGCCTGCTGCACACTGGAGCATGGCCTCTATTGACTTCATCATAGAACTCCTGGATGCACATGGATACAACACTGTCATGGTTGTGGTGGACCTCTATGGTAAGCAAGTGCACTTCATTCCAACACATACAACCTGCTCCACCATGGGCGCTGCCAACCTGTACTGGAAGAACATTTGGAAACTCCATGGCCTCACCAGCACCTACATCTCTGACTAGGGCCCACTGTTTGTGGCAGATTTCACCCAAAAACTCTACTGCCTTCTGCATGTTAAGCTCCACACATCCACCACCTACCACCCGCAGTCCAATGGGCAGATCAAGCATGTCAACTAGAAGCTAGAACAGTACCTCCAGCTATTCTGCAACAAGTGGCAGGACAACTGGGACAAGCTCCTTCCTGAGGCAGATTCCAGTACAACAACCACGTCCATGCATCCACACAGGTTTCCCTGTTCTTTCTTGACACTGGCCAACACCCCTGGATGAGCTTCAAACCATGTGTACACCAATTGGAGAACAAGTTGGTCAATGACTTTGTTGACCACATGCAGAAAGTGCAGGAGAAGGCAAAGATCACGTTGACCAAGGCAAAGGATGACATGGCCCAGTACTACGATCAAGGACGAACTCTGGCTCCCCAGTACAAGCCCAGGGATTGTGTTTACCTAGATACCTCTGACATCGCAACCACTTGGCTCTCACAGAAGCTTTTGCATTGATTCAGACTGCCTGTTGGCATGTGTCAACTGCACTCGGTCTTCAATGTGGTCAAACTCTTGCTTGCCCTGGACAATCCCATCCTTGGTTGATGAGTCCCCCCTCCACCACCTCTGGTCCTTGCTGGCAATGGAGCAGAGTACGAAGTAGAGAAGATCCTAGACAGTCACCTATTCCAACATAAACTACAGTACAAGGTCAAGTGGAAGGGCTATGGTATTGAGGACAACTCCTGGGATGCCACCAAAAATGTTCACACACTCACCCTTGTCCAAGACTTCTACTGTGACCACCCTGGGGCACCCCAAGTCATCTGCAGCCTCTACCCCATCTTCCCAACTGACCATGCCGTCTACAATCTGTTCTACCCAGTGCATCGAGACGCTGCACCCTAAGGAGGGGATGATGTCAGGGGATGTCCATTTTTGGAACTTCCATTTTTGGAACCCTAGAGTTCTCCAAGGATTTCTGGAGGTTTTCCAAAACATGTGATAGTGGAAAAGCACATGATTATAGAAATTGTCTGAAGATGACAAACTTGAGGGACTTAGATTATTTGTCTTGTATTGAGGCACATCTTATGTTTTAATTTTGTGTCCTTGCTCTGTTATACCACATCACACTAATTACATGTTGGCTCATTTCTAATGAAACAAGTATATTCAGGGCGTAAACATGCATTATCCTTGGACGTGTCACACTTTCATGGAAATGTCTGAAAGTGGAAACATTTGATTATGAAGTCTTGTATTATATGTGATTCAAAGGCTTAGCAATGGTACAATAACACATCTTCCATCTAATACATGACTTAGCATGAACTTCTTTCTAACATATTTGATTGGCAGATGTGATGGCCCATTGTATTCTGTGCTTGTTGTTTCTCTGTCTTTCCTTTTCCCAATGCCCATGTTGTGTCACATTTGTGCCCCATCTTTTCAAAACGCTCTATATCATTTACCCAGTCAACCACATCATTACTAAGTTTTCCTTCAGCTATGTGCTTCATCAAGATTTGGTCAAGTTTAAATGAGGGATCAAGAAGAATTTTTGCTGCCTTCTCAAAGGCTTTGGCCTTTTGTGCAATCTTTTCATAGTATGTGTCCAGCTTGATACCAATAAGTGGCTGACCATGGTCAATATTAAATCAGACTCACTTTATTTTTGTCACTGTTCTCATATGCAAATGGAGATGAGCTTTGAAGATCAATTATAGGTGCTTCTTTCATAGGTGGAAGATTATTTTCTTAAGATGGAGATGAGTGAGTTAGGTCAATAATTGCTTGATCGATACATTTTCATTTTGTGGAAACTTCAGAAGTTGAACTTGGACTTGAATCTTCAAGTCTATGCTTTCTGGCTTTCATTGGTGCTTTTGAAATTTGTTGTCCCTTCTTCAACTCCTTCCAGCCTCCACCTCCTTTCAGGACCACAGTGTTACAAATCCATTCATGATCATCACTATCAGTAATGCTGCTATTCAGCAGTGACATATCAACATTGTTTGATGACTGATCTTTGTTTTTTTAGCTCTGGATGCATGTAGAATGGAATTGTTTGGCGGCAATAGACTTGAGTCCAGAAATGAGGTGATGGCAAGCCCACAAGTTGGACAAGATGCTTGCATAACAAATAAGCATGAAACTTCTGCTGGCCACATGTACAAGTAGAGTCCTTGATAGATGTGACATATTTCTTGTCACTGACTGGATGTTTTAAAAGTGTCTTCTATGATTTCTTGAAATACTTCTGATAGGTTGTTAGCCCCTTTGATTCCCATCTGGTATGTGTCATCAAGAATTTCAGCTTGGGCAACATATGCAGCTATTACCTTGTTGATTAGAACCCAAACAAGATGATCTAATCATGGTTGTGGCACATAATGGAGATGGTCATGCTTGAGCTGTTTCCAGAAGTTCTCTACATTCATTGTGGTTTGTAGTCAAGACAAGTATGGACTGGTTGATTGTGCCCAAAGGGTCCACATTTTTGGTGAATAACAGCTGGCCCACATATATCTCCATACTTCTTGGAGGCCACACATCTTGCAGAAGTCATACATTTCTCACACAGCTTCACATTGTATTGTCTCTTTTGACCAGTTTCCATCCCTCTCTGCAAACAATGTGTGCTGACAAAAATGTTTTGCAAACATGTGAAGAAGCTGCTTCCAATGAACAGCAGGGCAAAAAACATAGGTAGGATCCTTGAATATGACTTCATCTTTATCAAACATGAAGTCAGGACCATCTTCTTCCATTTCATCTCCACCAGACTTTTCATAGTAGCAGTCAACTTCTTCCATGATGTCATCATTGACATCTCCTTCATTCCATTGTGGCACTTTTGTCAAGGCCTGAATGACTCCATTGAGCTTCACCACAAGTCTTTGAGTACCAGATGGCTCAGGTGCTCTATCTTGTCAGATGCCTCCTACTCTTAAGATTAACCTTGGTATAGCCTTTTCTGCAACATAAGTATCCTATATAATTTTGTATCAGTATGGTGCTGTCAATAAGTTCAAAACATGTTAATAGTACCAGATTTGGTTTCTTTACGTGTCCAAGAGAAACAAAATCCTTGTCAATAAAAATCATATTTGAGTTTTGCCTCCAGCACATTGTAGTACTTTGGTTTGAGTTTTGATGACATGCAAGCAGTGCCAAAAGCAGAGTTGATGCTTTGCATCAGGAAAACTCTTTTGAAAAGCATTGATTTTAGAGAAATCCTTATCTGTAAGGGTAATTATTGGAGACAAGGACTATTTATACTTCATATGTGAAAGAAGATCCACAACAAAGCGCTCTTTGCCTCCAGGATTGGAGTCTCCAGTCAAGGAATATATGAGTACATATCCAAGTGGACATCCAGAACCATAGACCTCTCCAAGAAGTGCATAGACTTCATAATCTGATCCATTTGTATTCCCTAGAATTTGATATTTTTATCTGACTTTGTAGACATTTAAACTAATACTTACATGCAGAATCAAGAGATAGTTCACAAATTTGATGTCCCCATTTTTTAGGAGGTCAGAAAGAGCAAAAGCAACAGCAGTGAATC
Source organism: Termitomyces sp. MG148 (assembly GCA_003313785.1). Taxonomy (NCBI): domain Eukaryota; kingdom Fungi; phylum Basidiomycota; class Agaricomycetes; order Agaricales; family Lyophyllaceae; genus Termitomyces; species Termitomyces sp. MG148. Next base: position 7,493 of record QLOM01002042.1, on the reverse strand, counting down.
CCTCCTCAGCATGAATCTGAACAGGTTTGGCCTTGTAAGCAGTGTTTGTTTCTATCCCTTCCTGAAATGAGGATATTTGCAGAAGTTACTTCATCTAGATCTTGCTTCCACTGCATGCTACTTCTACCAAGCCGAAGTTGGTATATTGACTTGTGAGAGAATGTCAGACTGCGATGTCTTTTGAGAGTCTGATCCCACAGCTATGTTTAAGATCTTATTAGAACTTGTTGCCTTGAAAACAATCTCACATACCTGAGATGGAGTTAAATAGGAGTTAGCCTTAACAAATTCCTGAATGTCCTCCGGAACATTAATTGAGCAATAGTGAACATGTTCATTCATGTGCCTCAATTGGACATGCACTACTTCTTCTTCATCAATGACAGTGATGTGCAGCCATCCTGAGCATTCAAAAGTGTCCATCATAATCTTGTCTCAATGCTTAACACTATTCTTTCCACTCTTTTTTGGCTTGTGCTGCCGAGTATTCATTTGTGCACAATGATACATGAATTGAGATAATTGCCAATGTTTGTGATCATATTTACTGTGCTAGCTAGGGATGTATTAGTATAATCAATGCAAGATTGAGATATACATACACAAATTTATATTGCAGCATGTCATATACTGATTTTGCACAGGTATCTGCTACATACCAACAGACTGAGTTTGTGTTTTCCTTGGTGGTTTGATGAAATAGTGAAGATGCATTGATGTGTGCATTGAGTGATGTCACCTTCTTGGAAGCTGAAAAAGAGGCTAAGGTATCCAGGAAGTCGGTCAAATCCACAACAGGAAGCCCAGATAAAGCCCTTTCTTCATCATTGTCCTCTTCTGGATCCATACCAAGATTTTGGTCCTGATTCTCTTTGTTGTCCTTGCAATTTTCCTTTACTCTACTTTTCTTTGCATGATACAATTTCTTCTTTTTCAAACAGGAAATACATGTTTTCTGAAAGCCATCATGCAATCTCTGAAAGTGTGACATGTCCAAGGGTAACATGTGTTTGCACCTTGAACATACTTGTTTCATTAGAAATGAGCCAACACATAATTGGCATGATGTGGTATAACAGAGCAAGGACACAAAATTAAAACATAAGATGGCCTCAATACAAGACAAATGATCTAAGTCCCTCAAGTTTGTTGTTTTTAGACAATTTCCATAATCATGTGCTTTTTCACAGTCACATGTTTTGGAAAACCTGCTGGGTGAATAGCATTTATTGACACTCCTGTGCCCTCCAGGAAGTACTGCACAGTTCTTCCCATGCCTCTGCTACCCACACTGATGTGCAGCACTGCAACAAAGGGATCCTTAGACTTGTTCTCTTTGAATTTCCCTCTGCCAGGTGATTAGTTATCTTTTCTGTTGTATGTACTGCCTAATAAACTTTGGATTTCCCTCTGCCAGTTGTGTGACTTAGCTGCAACCTCCAGAGGTCGCCCTTACAGCATGTGGATACACAACAGACCAAGTGGTGGCAGAGGTGCTCCACCACCTGGGTGATCACCCATGGTTTATTGTCAAAGGCAAGCTACTATTCACTATGACCTTGCATGGGGCTAAGATGCTATGCATGTCAGAGACACAGTCATTGATTACAACTATTCTGAAGCAAGCCCATCAAGTAGTAGGCCATTTTGGGGGCTAGTGTATGCTGGGCTATCTTTGCCAATGGTTCTGGTGGCCAAAGATGGCTGTGGATATGAGCAAGTTTTGCTCAATGTGTGTGCAATGCCAACATTTGAAGACGTTGTACCAGAGGCCACCAGGGAAATTGCATTCCCTGCCAGTACTGACAAAGCCTTGGGATTTAATAGGAATGGACTTTGTAGGTTTCTTTCTGGAATCCCATGGCTATGACTACCTATGGATAGTGATCTGCTATATGACTAGTATGGTCCACTTAATCCTGATTAACACCACAACCATAGCAAAGGAGCTGTTGTGGATGTATCTTGTACGGCTGCATGGCCTTCCTAGTTCAATTGTGAGCAATTGGGACACTAAGTTTACCTCCTAGTGGTGGAAGAAACTTTATCAACTCATAGGAGCAAAATTGCTCATGTTGACATCATTCCACCTCCAAACAGATGGGCAGACTGAGCGGGCCAACCACAGTATTGTGCAGATACTGCACACAGTAGTGCGCCCGGACCAGAGAGATTGGGTGGACAACAGAATTTGCAATAAATGCAAGCATATGTGTGAAGTATGCAGTGATGGGCAGGTATATGAGGGTATAAAGGCATTTGCAAGGCAGACGCTGGCCAATTTGACCAAGGCTCATGATGCAATAATAGCAGCACAGGTGTTCCAGATGTGCAAGGCAAATGAGAACTGTAAAGAGGAACCAGATATCAGCAAGGGGAGGCTAGTATTCCTCTCTATGCAGAACTTGAACTTGCTAAAGGGATGAGCAGGTAAACTGTGCCCTAAGTGAGTGGGACCCTATCAGGTCCTGAAAGCTGAAGCTTGGACGTCAAATTATATCCTAGAGCCACCAGTGGCACTACAGGCTGAAAGGATTGTTCCTAAGTTCCATGTATCACTATTGCAACCGTTTCAAGCAAGCAATGATACACTGTTCCCTAACAGAGCCATGCCAGAGCCCTATGACTTTGAGGCCCTAGAGGGCCAGGAGTAATTTGTGGACAAGATTGTGGGCCACAGGTGGGCCAGCAAGAAGGGCCTGGAGCTCCAAGTGTGCTGGAGTCTAGGAAACACAACATGGGAGCCTCTAGCTCACTGTGCCAAACTAGCAGCTCTGGATAGGTATTTGGAGCTGCAGAGGGTCCATCAACCTAAAAAGCTGGTGAGGCGCATAACCGGCACATGAGGGAGGCTGCTCAGACAGTGGGCAAGTTGCACAACAAGCGTATGAAGGGGACTTAGCCAAAGTGGAGGAATTGAGGCAGACAAGGGAGGTACATGAAGGACATGTGATTGTGGTAAGTCACTGTGACCATGAACATGTCACACTGTGATCTTTTCTTTTTTTGGAAGAGGCACATGAAGGATGTGTGATTGTGGGAGGTCACTGTGACCATAAACATGTCATGCTGTAATCTTTTTTTTTTTTTTTTTCAAGTACTAGTCGCCACCATAGTGTGGCATATAGCATTAATGGCCTCTTTTGACCAGTCTGTATCACAGAGCCATAGTGGCTCAGGCCAGGGGGGACTTGTAGGGGGTTGCCCAAGGCCTAGATAGCAACTCCTGCATCATAGTGGGGCTCCGCCGGAGACCCTCCAGTTTGCAACCTAGTATGTGAAGCTTGAAATAAGCCTACAGAGACATCAGGTGAGGCAAGTGCCTCACAGAATGAGAGGGGTGAGGGGGCAGGGGCCCCCCCAGAGCCAGTACTATCCACAGATGGGGGCGGGATATGGCAATGGAGGTGGACAACAAATCTTACCAGGACTATGACTCTTATATGTTGTTTTACCAGGCATTGGCATTGGAGCAGGAGGAGTATTATGACCCCCTGGTCCCAAGAATGCATCATGTGGCAAGAGAGCTACCCCTTAGGCCACCAAAGGAGACCTGGCCACCACTGGAGAAGAGGATATTGCACAAGCCTGCGTGAGTAGAAGAGGATCAGAAGGTTGAGCCCATGCACCACGTTAAAGGCAAGGAAGCTGACACTGGCAGATAACAAGTACTTGGAGAAGATCCTACAATGGCTAGCGAATGCAGGGCATCCAGTGTTGGCAGACACCAATTTCCTACATGACCCAGTTGCGGTCTTGGTGATGTCAAGGCTATTGAATGACATTGACAGCCTGAAGAAGCAACACCAGCTGGCAATGTCACAAATCAAGCATGGGGCAAAGTGGAGGGTGGCTTTGCTAGTTGTTGACAAGGCCAAATAGCCCTGCTAGAGTGAGACAGAGAAGGAGGAGTTTCCAGTGTTGCCATCTCCAATGTTTGCAGCCATGGCAGCATTGCCACCATGCTCAGCCATTGAGCGCCTGAAGAGAGGATGATGATGCCGCATCTGGCCCAGCCCAAGGTGGTGCTAGGAAAAAAGCAAGCTATGCTTATTCAGCCAATAAAGAAGTTGAGGATTGGCAAGAAGGAGACTAGTGCATTCTGGAACGTGACTAATAAGACAGGGCAAGCACCTCTTGTGGCAGCTGCAGGAGCAGAGGGGTCTTTGCCTCCATTTACAGTGGTAGAATTGGAGCTGCAAGCAATGATACCAGTGCTGAAGCCAGCTAAAGGCTTAGCAGCATCAATGTTTGCGCCTTTGGCGGCTAACAACACCAGGCCCAAATGGGGCCCTTGCTGAGCAAGAGACAAGAGCAAGCTGGTGGTTTGAGCATTCTCCATGGGGGTTCCCTCAAAGGCGGGGCTGTCATGACCCACTTGACTTACCCCCGGGCCTGAGCCCTGGTCCTAGGACCCTCAGCACATTTCCTGGCAACCACTTCCATAACCACCCAACTCTAGGATAAGACCAGCCAGACCAACAACACAGCCATCACGTCACACCGCAGCAATCCTCAGTGCTTCCTCAGACATCACCGATGACCCTGGGCTCCACTAGGACATCACCAACCTTCCCTGACAGCCCTCAGATATCACCGGCACAACAAGTGACCTCACCTGCATCATTTTTCCCATCATTCACCGCATTATGCATCATCACGCATCATTTGACACATCATGCATCACTCTGAATCAGCCTGGCACCCCATGCATCATTCACTGCATTACGCCTTGCACGCGCTCCTGCCAGTCATGCAGCACTAATGCCATGATTGCCAAGCATTGACACCACTGCCGCACCCCAAACCAACACCTGCAGGCCCTCTTTGTCCACTCCTATGTCCCTTGGGCTGTCACTGAAACCCTGGAATTTGTCCTTGGACCCGGTACTAGGACCAGACCTTAGCATACTGTAGTATATAAGCACCACCATAGCACTTCATACAGTAGTCTTGATATTGCCTAAGTATTCCCAGTATCTTTCACCTCATTTCTGGTCTTGTCTTGTCAGCCTTGTACTCATTCATTGTCTCATACTTGTCTCTGTCACATCGTCTTGTACTTGTCTCCAAATTTCTTGTACCTTGTTTTCTATACTTCTATTTCCAATCTATCAGTTTCTGGTCTCCTTTTCCACTCAGTTTCCTTTTGTCTCTCTATTTTGGCTTTCCCCTCCCTGGTCTTCAACCTAATTGGCTCCACATGGCTCCACCTCCTTGCCGCTCAGCTCCACGCCCATCCAACTTTAAAACTCTAACTATGTGAACCTTCTTTACATCTCTTATGCCACAAAACAACCACCAGCATGTCCATCTATTTACTGACCATCCTGGACCTCTCCAGTTTAGTCTATTTTGCTCTAGCGCTCACTTCTCGCTCGTGCTTTGCACTATATGTCCCGTCATACCCCACCCAACTTTCCCCTGACCCCGGTGCACCTCCTGTGCTCCAACGCATGCCTCCGGCTCTTGATAGGCCCCACTTGTGTCTGTATCCGTCTGAGTCCACTTTGTAAGGCCTTGCCCAGACTTGCTGAGCCCCCAGGTCAGTGGAACCTGATATAATATCAAGACTCTACCTTACCCCGTTCTCAATGGCTACGTACACTTATACCTACCAGACCTCTGGTCACTGGACTGATGCTTATGGAAGGCCTGTGCCCTACACCTCTTACTACCTCAGCACCCCTCAACCCTTCTACCCTCCCTTACCCATCAAATACTACCTCACGTAACCTCCCCAGTTCTGGGGACAAGATCAAAGCAGAGCATCCTACGCTCCCCCCAGTCAAGGGGTACTCTTGGAATAGTGGCATGGCCCTGCCTATGCACCTCCGAGGCCTTACACGCAAGTATTACCAGGCAGGCTACCAGAAACTCCTTCCGCTAGCTGGATAGCCCCCATAGCGCCTCCGGTCCTGGGCCCCTACTACACTTATGCTGAGGCTCCCTACCCCCCTTGACCTCACTTTCCCCCCGCATGAATGCCTTCCATGCCTCTAGGAAGACGGCAACAAATGGAAGCCTATGCTCAACAGCATGACAAAATACTCCATGCATTACAAATCACTCCCATGGAATTTGCCCGGCGCATCCGGGCCCTCCTTGTTAGCCTAGGGCAGCACAACCTCATCGGCACCCCAGAACTGTGTACCCACTGCCTCCTCAAATTCTACAAACACTATCAACAGAGGACCCTTTCCACCAACGCAAAAAATACTCTGAATGTGGACGGAACTGTCTGGGATGAGTTACAGGCACCAATCAACAAAATCCATACTAGCCCAAACCCTTGATCCTTTGAGGACCCCATAGACCCAGCAAGATCCTTTTACATCCAGCAGGATGAATCCCACAAACATACTCCGGATCCGTGCCACGGAGAAGAACTCAATGCAGCGCCTCTGGGGGTCTCTTTGATCAGCTTGCTGCCTGCACCATCAGGTGCTCTGCATGCTCATGGGCCAACTTCTTTCCTAGTGCGTTTCACACCTAGGACCAACCACCCTAGTCCAACCCTCCCAACGGAACCCCGAGAGGCACACCACCACCACCAGACAATAACAAAGCCTCCCAGCATACCCTCTTGTACGCCAATGAGCAGAAACCCCCCGGTCCTGGCACAGTACCCCCCGGCAATGCTCCACCACCCAGGGCTCTCAAATTTGTCCATAACCGGCTCCCCCACCTCGACGCATGACATAATGGGCCTCCTCCCCACGATGCACAGTTCTTTTCCACCGGCCCTCCTCTAGCACGTCCACCTGCAGGACTGGGACCCTCGGGACCAACTTGCCCCCCTCAGGACCAGGGCCCACCACAACCTCTACACAATCCTGGCCTGCCACGACCCCCATTCCCAGAGTCCCCACCATTAGGGCCTCCGCTGGGGGGGCCACCTCCACCTCCAGCCGAGCCTCCTCCACTAGCAAGAGGACCGCAACTGCCTTGTTGGGCCCCAAGTCCCCCTCTAGGAGGTAATGGGCCCCCCAATGGCAGGCCTCCAGGGGGATGGGGCCCCACAATAGATGCCTTCCCCCCGCCGTGTGGTGGTAACTACTACTATTACTATTACAATGCTGGACCACCCCGCAACCCTGCCTCGCAGGACAATGCTCATGACGCCTTGGCCCACAAAGGAAAACTAGACCTCCAGAAACCCAAGCCCTTCCACAGCCGCAATCCTCACCAGTGGTGCACCTTCCTCACACAATGCCTTACCATGTTCCAAGCTAAGCCAGTCACTTTTCAACTTGAGAGCTCACAGGTGGCCTTTGCAGCATTATACCTCCAGGGTATTGCCTTTGATCACTACACAGCCCTGCTCCGGTTCAATGCTCACAGCCCAGCCCTCTCCAACTGGCAGGCCTTTGTCCAGGAGTTCTCCAGCAAATTTGGCATATTTGACATGGTAGCAGAGGCCAAGGAGGCTCTGTTCAACTTACGCATGCGCCCGGAAGAACGGTTCACCGCCTTCATTGTCCACTTCAAAA
>QLOM01002036.1:0-11853 GCA_003313785.1 Termitomyces sp. MG148 | reverse complement strand
ACGTTGTAAGGGGCATGTCTGAAGCTGTGACCACTCCGACGTTGGGTGTGACCAGGGGGGTATCCCAAACTTCTCGACGATGACGCTTCCGAGGTCGCTCGAAAGGACTGAGAGGTATTGCGAAATGAAGATCCGGAAGACCCCGAGGGCTGAAAGGCCTCACGAGATGAAGATCCCAAGGAACCATCACCAAACAGGAGATCTGACGATTGGTTAAGTGTGCGACGAATCGTGTCTGTCATATGGTCCTGTAGCTTTTTCTCAAACACCAATTTGTGCCAATTGTGGACACTGATGGCACCTCCACTCTGCAGATACGCATGCCGAATGTAAATGTCGTAGGCGAGATAGACCGCGAAGTGTTCACCAAAGTCATGACGATGTAAAATCCTCTCATAATGCCTCTCGAATGAGTCAGCAATAGCATGGGCTGTAGGTCCACCAATCTGACCCTCCGAGCCAGCCTTGAGACAATGTCAAATGACCCAAACCAATGTTTTCGACGCCTGCATAAATTCATATGCTGACAAGTGACGTTCTTTACTGAGGTCAAACTTCGCTGCAGAGACCTGAAGTTTGCCCGAAGCTGACAAAGACAAAGCAGAATCTCCATGACGACTTGAAGCAGAAAGTGCCCGATGGCAAGCCGCATTTGTAAGGCAGTCAAGAGGGACATACGTAATCCATCCTGCATTGAAGACATGCTGTATGCGCAAAGGGATAGGCATAACGTTAGGATCTAATTCGGCTGAAGTTGTAGGAGGGGCTCCCAAAAGAGGCCGAGAAGATGTCGCTAGAGAAAAAGGTCCCGCTGAAAAAGGTACACTCTCTGAAAGCGAGCCAGGGAGAAAGGTAAGATAAAGTAAGAAACAAGGGCGTAAAGCCATTAACAGAAACTCACCCCGGCCAGACTGGGAACTGGAAGGAGGGGGTGCAGAAGGCACCAAAACATTTGAGGCTAAATTTACCCCAAAGAAACTGTAAGAGAGGGCGTAAAGCCAACAACTCTGAAATTACTCACCCGGAGCGGTGTGAGCAGCCAGTCCTGTAGCCGTAAAGGCAGCACGAGGGACAGTAGAAAGAACAGGATGAACAGGAGCTGCTTCTGATAGAGCAGGTGCCGACGCAGCACCCGCAGCCGGAGGTAAAGATCGTGCAACCTTGGAACCAAAGGTTTGGAGAAGGTCCATAAGAGCAGACCGTGAAATGGTCACGTCATCAGCAGCAGGCTGAGAGGCGAGGCCTTGTTGAATGCCCCGCAGAAAACCTTCAATGTCACAAGAAGCAGAACCAGGAGGTGGCGCCGAGGTTGTGATGACATGGGGAACTGGATTGGACCCATGCTGCAAAGATGTGGTATCCTGGCAAGGGGCGTCAGACGGTGGAGCACGGGGGATGGGGGAAGCGCAAGGGGTAGCAGCACGGCGAGGAAAAGGGGACGCTAGAGGTGTTGGCAGAGGGCGGGAATGTTCAGTTCGCCTAGGTGTAAATGGAGTAGTCGTTACGGTTCCCATCCTTGACACCCCACCTTGAGGTAATAAGTCCACGGGCCGCGGATCCGGCACCATTGGGGGAAGAGAGACTGTTGGGGCAGATTCTGTTGGGGCAGATCCCCCAGGGGCATTCGTGGGAGTGGGACTCGGGGCCGAATTGCCAGATGCAACCCCTCGAGCTGATTGCAGATGCAGACCCACAGATTCTTGCTGACCCCGGCCCCCAGAGGTAGAGCGGGCCCCAGGAGCAATGGAAGGGGTTTCAGGAGCAATGGAAGGGGTTTCCTCCCCACTATCATCAGGATCCTCCAGAAGACCATCGTCGGTGTCGTCACCTAAATAGTCAAGCTCCTCAGGAACTTTGGAGAGACAGTCACGATGAAGGGCGGAAGAACGTCCGCCTAAGGGAGGATTACCACGACGAACGCTCATAGGCAACGTCAATTGAGATCGAGTACGGGGGCGCTGTGCTTGAGAAGAACCGGCCAACGATCCCGGTGCAGTTCCAGAAACAGCCAAGGAGGCAGAACCAACCATCTGTAGAAAAACGGCTACACGAAAACTTCAGCAAAATCGTGATGAACCAAGACAAGGCACGAAGTAAGAACACGCAGTAATCGAGGAGCAGAAGTTTCGCGCGCAAGCACAGATGGTGGTTACAATCCAAGAAACGTGAAAACATGTGACTGTGACACTCAGTCTCAAAACGCGTTCCGCACTCATCTCGTACCTCCTTTCTGTGGACTTACATGTCAATCCCCTACCCACACCACCATTCACTCCAAACTGCACCACCGATCCCACTGCAAAAAGCGACGACTGGAAGCGCCAGGAAAAGAGCAGAGAAGCAAGGAGCGGAAGAGAGGAAAGGAGGGAAGAAGAGAACGAGGTTTAGCCGGCAAAACAGTGGGGAAACGTTTAGCCTCACTACCAAGGGACGACAACACGGCCACCACGGCCCAGACCCGGCAACACGTCAACCCAAATACCCAGCACCGGTGGCAGGTCGAAGATGGCTAAACACGCCAGTACGACGCGGTCCGTGCATGATGAAAATAGTATAAGAAGGATGGAATTTGGGGAGAGTCGGGAAGCAATTGCATTGCCACGGCTCGGAATCCCCAGGGAGTGGATATCTTAGGCCTACAAGCAGTACAGTAGCTTCGGGCTCAGTATTAATACTATTTTGACCCATTTTTGAGTGCGCTTTAAGCTATCTCTAAATAAATCAATTAAAAATTATACCACTATTACAAAGTACTAGTGCGCGCAACTTAGCCCCACGATTTTTGTGAAATAAAGTAATATTTACACAAAAGTAAGGTTCAATTACACTTGAGCCACTTTTACATAAATAAAACTACCAATTTCGCATCACTGGTTGGCTAATTTCTTGACAGAGCTCAAACGCGCAAGTCCCCAAGGTGCATCAGTCCTATGTAGCTATACGTCAGCAAACACGTCCAGCTGAGGAATGTAGAAAATCAGACTGGGTAGTGACTAGTGAGGCTTGTGCAATACCATCCTCAGCAATCGAAACAACGTCACGATGTGCACGCAGTGCATTGATCTGATCTTCACTGAACTTGCCTGGAACCTACAGTCAAGAGGCGATCATCCGAATCGTAGCATGGGACCTTGCCTGCAAACCCATTAATGACGGTCCAGTTGTGTGTTGTGATGATGTTGGTGGCATCCAAGAAAAGTGACTGGTCTATGCCAGGCTTGAGTGTGACGATGTGTCCTCCCGAAGTCTCGCCATCGGCCTTCTCTACTGAAATTAAATTTTGCGGCGCAGCGATTGCTGGTGCAAAGAACACGAGAGCTATCGCTAGATTATACAAGTGCATCTGGAAAAGCACAGACGTTGATAGTAGGAATGTTTTGGAATGGTAAGCAGGTGGGTCCCCTTCTCTTTATAGGTTGATACTGAATGGACATGCTTGACTCAGATCCATGGAAAATGCTGCAAAAAAACTTAAAGCTGCTTCTTCAATGTTTGTTGTCAATTGGCATTGCACTGTAATGCAAGACCAACACCCTGGAAAGTTTTTAACGCAATATCGTTATGTAAACCTTGAAGCGTCATTCAACAACGCTGTCATTTGGCGTTCACCGCTATCCGGTGGAAATCTGTAAAACCTTGTGAACAAGAATAAACAGCAAATAAGTAAAGGTAGCTAACTATACTTTTTTGTAATCCAATGCAAGGAGCCGAGGAAACAGTCCAGAACTCTGCAAAGACATCGAACCCTATCATTTCCTCCCTGTTAGAGGTTTTCAGCTTGCTATGTAAAACCTCAAGAAACCTCGAGGAACTGATAATGTATAGAGGGACATACCAACCGAGTCTGAATAAAACGAAATCCATGAGGATTCATTGGATCCGAATTCAGTTTCAGACGGTCACCCAAGAGCTTTGTGTGATCAGTCACCATCTTGCCGGGTTGTTGTATGGTATCATTTTGCTCGGTTGACGCTTCATCGCCTTTGCCAATATATCATGTCAACTTGAGCGTGTCACCATTCTTGAGGTCCTTCTGAGAGAGGTACGACTACTGAATCAGTTATTTATTCGCATTCCATCGGAACCGCCGGCCGTGTATTGGGATTTCCCTTTTACATCACCTCTCCCCCCGTCTTCACTTGACAGCAGCAACACATAGACAAATTCCTGTACTACTTTATCACACCATTTCCATAATTGAGCTGACCCAGCCATTATGCATAAGCAGTAGTCCAATAGTACCTGAAGGCAATTAATGCCTCATTCTGCGGTTGGGACGCCAAAGAGATGATCCAAGCAAGGTATTGAGCGCAAGTTAAGAATTTCTTAGGTTGCGGAGCTTGTATGTGTATTCACAGCAGTAACGTTAGACCCTTTGACTTGGAGGAAGCGGCCAATGCCGTTTCAGCATGGCATTACTCGGGATCGAGCTTGAAAAAATATCTCACGTGATTTTATCGACTGGTCGACACCATCATGTGACGTATATGGTGCAAAATTTTTGTCCACTAAGGAAACTGTAAGAACTCTGGCATAAGAATTTTCACATTCCTCTCCATTTCTTTTGAGTCTCAATTGTTTACACAAAAAGTGCATGGCATCTCAACATCTTACAGTAAGTATAAGAAAGGACAAAGGGGACAGTGAGCACCAAGTACCCAAGCCTTTTAGCAAATCTCTTTATTTTTTTATTTTGTTTTGCAATGCGTGAACCAATTACAAAAGGAAGAGGTATTGCATATTAAATAGCACATATTTGCCAAGTATTGCTAAGGATTACCTTGGATGTTGCCAAGAAGGGATTGGCATCAGCTAGAGTGTTTTTTTTTTTGTAAAAACCACAATGTGATACATATAGAAATTTTGGTCAAAACAGTCATTAAGCAAAGTAAGCAAAGGTTTTTATCCTCTATGTGCCTGCAGCTACTTATGTTGTGGTCTGTTAGCCATCTTTTAAGGGCAACCTCTGGAGGCAATGGCTTAGTCACACAGCTAGCAAAGGGAAATCCAAAGTATTAGAGTGTATACTAACAATATCTTAATAACTACTCACCTGGCAGTGGAGAATCAAGTCTAGGGATTTCCTATGCCAGGACTGATGCTTTTGGGGCTCTGGAAGCATGGGAAACAACTATACAGATCAACAGAAATGGCTAACCCTAACCTAAATAGTGAAAAACTCGAAAATTGCTCCAGACATCACAGGTAGATCGGGCAAGGTGGAGGGTGTTGCCCGGAGTTAATTCAGACCATGATTAGATTACCTTCATCCCTTCACTTTATCACATCTCGATCTCGATCTCTTTCACATCCTTTCCATTGTTACAATTCCTATTTCACTGCAAGCGTGGCAAGCGACAGCCCTTGTCATCTCACACTGCGCTCGCAGCGCCACACAATCATGATACGTCACGCGTCAAAAACCAGCACCCACAACACGCACTCTATCAGTGCATGAGAAATAGCTCACAGAATTTATCCAGAGATTCCACCGGATGCTTCATAAGAGCTTCGCCTGCCCCAATAAGCATGTTGGCACCCAGTGACAACGTCACGGCGGAGGAATTCAACTCGCTCCGGGAATCCCACAAAGAGCTCAGCACCCTGATGAGAAGCCTTCTCACGAGACTCAACTCCGCTACGACTCCAGCCACCGCAGCACCAGCCAGCGCTGCGCAAGCAGCCAACACATTCGTGCCCCCAATTGTGGAGGCAGGAGCCCATGGTGCGTCCCCAAGCCCCATTTCCCTCTCCCTTCGCACACATTTCCCCAACGTCGACATGGCTGTGATCACGGCCATCATCACGCACGACTTCAGGGCGGCAGATTTGCATAAGCTCGACCCCATGAATCGCGACAAGGAGACGGCTTACACGTTCAATGGCTCCACCAACCAGTTTGAGGTGAGCCACCGCATGGCAAAGGAATACAAAATGCCCTTCTCAGTTCTCATCCCCCTCCAAACGTATTTCGACATCCTCGCATTCCACACAGCGGAACCCACGGTAGCTGGCGCCTTCTTCAAGTACACAGCCCACCTCCTGAAGCTAATTGCGGAGTATGAGTGGACAGCAGTCTTTGACTACCACTCGATATTCTTCAACCGCTGACGCGCAGAGATGGCTGCGGGTGACTACTCCCACTGGGGATGACGGGATAACAACTTATTGTCTGAACATGTCTTCGGGCACAAGAAGGCCGTCCCTTCTAAGCAGGCAAGAGGTTCTGCCAGTGGCAAAACCCAGTCGGCCTCGGGAGAGGTCTGCCAGAAGTTCAATGAAGGGAAGTGTCAGGTCAGCCCGTGCCCGTGGGGCCGCCCGCATGCCTGCATAACGTGCGGAAAGCCCAAGCATGGCAAGCACCAACACAAGGATTAGGCCGTAGGCTTGGAGAGCCTCACTAGCGCCCAAGAGCCTCTCCGGAGCCAATCCTTGGGCACTACCACCACGGTCCACTAGTTTCTTGGTTTCTTCACATTGGACACCCTCGATGCTACTTTACTCTTACCTCCCGCTCGCCCCAACACAGACCCACATGCAAACTCACCCATGGTTAGCGCCAGCCTCACACCACGTGTCTCCTCGACACTCAAGGAGGAAGCCTGGCAGTATTACCTACGAGAGTACCCAGACTCTAATCTTGTATTGTCATTACTTCAAATAATACGATTTGGAGCTAACATTGGATTCACGGGTGATTGCTCTATACTACAGCGCTGTTTCAACCTCAAAACTGCCTTCGTGGACCCCTCCATTACTTCTACACTCTCAGCAGACATTGCTGCCCAAGTTGCCGCCAGTCGCACACATGGGCCCTTCACCTCTCCACCACTCCCCGGATTCCATGCCTCGCCCGTTGGAGCAGTAACCCGCAAACGCTCCACCAAGGTTTGGCAGATTCACCACCTCTCATGGCCTAACGGCACCTCCGTGAACGACAGGATTGCCAACTCCGAGGCCTTGATCGCGTACAAAATGGTCGATCAGGCCATTCACAACCTCACGGCCTCAGGGCCCGGCTCGCAGATGCTGAAACTTGACCTCAAGTCAGCATTCTGGCAGATCCCAGTCTGTCAGGTGGCTCAGGCAATTCTACTACGATGTTGTCCTTGCATTCGGCGGTAGGTCGGCCCCATACATCTTCAACCTATTCGCAGAAGCGCTGCACTGGATCCTTCAGCGCAATATTCCAGCACGCATACGGCACTTTCTCGATGACTTTTTCAGCATATTTCCTCCTTTGTCTCCTCACGAACTCATCGACGCGTCACTTCGATGGGCCATGGAACTCGGCTCTCAGCTTGGACTCACCTTCCAGCCATCAAAAGTCATCGGACCAGCCACCTGCATCGAATTCCTAGGGCTTGAGCTCAACTCCGTTGCCATGGAGGTCCGCCTACCCCCTGCCAAGCTCAATCACCTAAAGCAGCTCACGTCGGACTGGTCAGCACAACGGTCCTGCACCCTTCGTGAACTGAACGAACTCACAGGCTTCCTGCAGTTTGTTTCGCAAGTCATCCCAGTCTTCCGAGCATTCATCCGCGCACTCCATGACTTTGCAGCCACTTTTCCTCCATCTTCACTCAGCCGGCGCCACATTCCACGACAAGCCTGCCAAAACATATCTTGGTAGCACACCATTGCTCCTGAGTGGAATGGCGTCCGCCTGATCAGCCCTTCCAGGTGCCGGGTCAACATATTCACTGACGCCAGTGGCTCCAAAGGCCTTGGTGGCCATTTCGGCTTGGAATGGTTTGCTGCTTGCTGCCCCTGGCGCCTCCGCTCGAAACACATTCAGGTCAAAGAGATGTTTGCAGTGGTGTACGCCATCCAATGCTGGGGAGATTCACTGCATGGGAGCCACGTTGTCTTCCATGTTGACAACGAGGCCGTCTTCAATGCGATTCGCAACCTCTCGATCAGATCTCCGCCCACCATGAAGCTCGTGCAGGACCTGGTCGCCCTCGCATGCCGTCTAGATTTTTCCTTTTCCTCTGAGTGGCTCTCTTCTACTGCTAATTCGATCGCTGATGCTGCATCCCGTTTTTCTTTCACTCATATGTTCAAAATTGCACCGTGGCTCAACCAGAGGCCCAGCTCGAGGCACCTCCGCACTGGTGGTATGAACAGAACAGACAGCATCCCAAAACCGTTGCATTCTACCTATGGCATGGGCTCGCTGCCTCAACCCGGAAAACCTACTCAACAGGTCAGCGCCAGTTCATTCTCTATGTGCAGCTCAATGGACTATACAACGCTGATGGGTCAATACTCCCCGCTTCCGAGCCTGCTGTACTCTTGTGGGTCGCACATCTTGCAGGACGGGTCCAGCCAAAGACCGTCAAAGCATACCTCTCAGCAGTCCGATCCCTCCACATTGACGCCAGGCTCCCATTCCATGTCACTGAATCGCCACTTGTCCAACGCATCATACGCGGCATCAAAAGGTACCATGGCAAACGAGCCAGGAAACCAGTCCAACCCATCACTCTTCCAATCCTCACGGCTCTCCTCGCGCAGCTCAGACCCAGCTCCACTGCAGGGCACACAACTATCTACGCGGCCTGCTGCCTCGCATATTCAGCACTCCTTTGCAGCGGCGAGTTCACAGTCAACAAGGGAGGCAAGTACTCACCATCCCTCAACTTATCCTGGGATGCCATACGATTCCTTCCCGACTTCAACAACGCCACTCATGCACACCTCACCCTCCTCGCTTCTAAGACCAACCCATTCCAAAAGAGAGTTACCATCACGGTGGCCGTGGCACCTGGGCAGCCCACATGCCCAATCACAGCTCTCAAAGCCCTCTTCAAAGAGCTCCCCCAGGCCGAGCATGCGCCACTCTTTGAGCAGCCCAACGGCCAGGCCCTATCATACGCCTACTTTGTCAGCGCCATCAGAGACGCCCTTGCCCTTGCAGGCGCCAACCCCACCCTTTATGCTGGCCACAGTCTTAGACAGGGCGCGACCTCAACAGCGGCAGTGGCAGGATACTCGGATTATGAAATCCAGCTACTCGGCAGGTGGCGCAGCAATGCCTACAAACTCTACATCGAGAATGACCCTAACAAGATCCTCCACCTCTCTTCACTCCTGCACATGGCCTTCACACAATTAGCTCCTTTCAAACCTCTGGCTCTCTGGGACTACACCTCTCCAATGGCTTGAGTTTGGCCCCCCTTTCCTTCCATCGGTGGGCGGGCCAACCCAAGAACTTTCAGACTCAAAAAATAAAAATTTCTTCCCACAACTTGGCCAAATCTCTTAAGTCTTCACAATACTCATCAAACAAATCCTGTGTGAAATCTTCACAGTCTCAAATTAAATTGCATTTTAGTGCCTTATGTGACTTGCTTAGTAATTTTTTGAGATAGCTCAATGCTGACTAAGCCTCTGGAAGTGTTGGCTACACTTGTCTGAACAATAGCTAAGGAGCCAGAGCACTTCAAAGGCTAAAAGTAGTACTGATAAATAGTGTTGAAAGAATAGAAGCAATAAAGATAGAAGAACTAAGGAAATGAATGAAGGGAGAATGAAGGAATAAAGAGTGAGAGAGGAAAGGAATGAGGAGTCCCCTGACACATCTAAGTTTTTTTTTAGATTTTTTTCAAATTCTAGACCAATAACAACTTATGCATCTGATGCTGACAAAATGTCATAACAAATTCTGGAATTACAGCCTAAGGTTAATACATGTACAGCTGTAGTGCTTACCATGCACTACAAATAGCCAACAACAGGTTTTTGAATTGATCAGAACATAATAGGAACAAAGTTGACTATTGTAGTTACAGGCCTAGTGTTTATATCATGTCAGTGTGACATTATGTGATAAATACAAGTCCAACTGTTATTACTCAACACATGGTAAGGTGGTTAATGTAAGGGCGACCTCTGGAGGCTATGGCTCAGTCACACAGCTGGCAGAGGGAAATCCAAAGTATGTTAGAATATGTGTAGGTAATACAACCATAACTACTCATCTGGCAGAGGAAAATCCGAAGAGAACAAGTCTAAGGATTTTCTATGCCAGGAGTGATGCTTCCAAGGCTCTAGAAGCATGGAAAGCAACTGTACAGCATGACAAAAGCCACAATAAATTTTATAATCTAAAAAAGGGAAAATCTCTGAAAATAATCAAAAACTCAGAAATTGCCATTGCCAGAGATCATGCACATATCACATGACTGTGACCATAACACTGGCAACAGAGCAAAAAATGACTAAAAACCAAGAAAAACATGTAAAATAACAAAAATTGAAAAGGGATATGAATTATGAACTGAACCTAGTCACTTGTGGGGCTAGAGGCAATGTCCAGAGACAGAGAATAAGGGGAGAATCAAGGAAAAAGAAGGGGAAGAAGAAGTGGTCCCCTGACAGCTAGGGTTTGTTAAAGGTTTGATTAATGCTTAGGTTCAGGTATATCTATGAAAAAGAGCAAAGCAAGCTTCTCTTAGTTTGATAAATTTTATAGCTATAAAAGACTCCATGGTCTAGTGGTTATATTACTTTGATCTTCTATATTTTTTGCTCTCCAAAGGCACAGATTTGATTCTATCATGAACTGATCAATTGAGCTCAAATTGAGTCAAAGTTGAATTAGGGTTGTGATTACAGCTGTGTATATATCAAAGTTGTGCTGTAGTAACAGGAAATTATTGTAATAAATGGATGATATGGCCTGATCCATGAATAAGTATATAATCAGGTACATTTGATGAACATTCAATGCTCAATAAAGAACTTAGATTATCATCCTTGTAACTTTTTTCTTGTTTAGTTATTTGGTGCTGTTATCTGTTTGCCTAAGTTCACCAAGTTTGTTCAATATAAATATGGGTTTGAATAGAGTAAGAAGTGTTTTTGGAGCCCTCTGTGCAGGAAGCATATATACATCAGACCATTGAAACTAACAGCTGTTCCTGACTTGGTGCCATGCATTGGCATAAGATAGATGACATTAAGTTTCTGCACATGTTATATAAGCCAAAATGACTCCACAACTCTGCTTTCCACTTTGCAATAAAACATTTTTAGGACTAATGTACCTCTAGAATATCTCTGCAAGACATTAGCAAAGACATCTCAGAAGTCAAAGTTTAAATAAATCTAAAATTTATGGAGTAGAAGTCAATACAAAAACAAAAAATAAAACTTGTCACTATTATCATTTTTGATGTGTTTTCAACTATTTTGACATTAAGTTTCTGCACATGTTATATAAGCCAAAATGACTCCACAACTCTGCTTTCTACTTTGCAATAAAACATTTTTAGGGCTAATGTACCTTAGAATATCTCTGCAAGACATTAGCAAAGACATCTCAGAAGTCAAAGTTTAAATAAATCTAAAATTTATGGAGTAGAAGTCAATACAAAAACAAAAAATAAAACTTGTCACTATTATCATTTTTGATGTGTTTTCAACTATTTTAGAGAGGTTTGACATTCTATAGGGAACAGGTTTGGCTATTTACATAATGAGCACATAACCATAATGAGAAGGAAAAGAAGGTTTAAAAACATAAAAAAAAAACTACAAGCCTGTTTCTCATGCCCCAAAAATCAAAAGCAAATTATGTAAGAGCCCAGAATCTCACAAGTAAGCATGTTCCCTCCAAGAAATTCACAGTAAAGGAAAAATTTCATCTCCAGTACTCCATCATAGTGATGAAGATGCAATCAATGTAGCTATTAATCTCAATGACTCCAACTTGTCTAACTTTTAAGATGTACCAGATAATAAAAGGTGATACAGAAGAGGAAATTACTGAAATATTTATGCTCAAACATTTTATGCAGACTTTACAACAGGCACATCAAGTTGCTGCACATAGAGAAAAAGAGA
>QLOM01002034.1:0-11044 GCA_003313785.1 Termitomyces sp. MG148 | reverse complement strand
GAAATCCGAAGAGAACAAGTCTAAGGATTCCTCTGCCACGGCGGGGCGCATCAGTGCGGCGGGGGCGTGAGAACGACTGTACAACATCTCGGAGAAGTCCGACGACTGCAAGGGAGCGTCCCGGAGACCTCCGGGATGGCCCGAAAAGGAAATGGCCGGAAAAGGAAGTCCGGAGGGTCCCGGAGATCTCCGGGATGGCCGGAAAAGGAAGTCCCCTGACACCGCCACCTTCCAGACCATGATGAACGATATTTTCCGGGACCTGATCGTGGATGGAGTGGTCTGTGTGTATCTTGACAACATCCTCATCTATACCAAGACGCTAGAAGAGCATCGTCGGATCACGCGGATTGTCCTGGACCGTCTCCACCAGCACCAGTTGTACCTTAAGCCGGAGAAGTGCGAGTTCGAGCAGACGCGCGTTGAGTATCTCGGACTTATCATCTCCCATGGCATGGCGGAGATGGACCCGGTGAAGGTGGCTGGCGTGATGCAGTGGCCGGAGCCCCGGAGCAAGAAGGAAGTACAAGCCTTCCTGGGGTTCGCGAACTTCTACCGGCGCTTCATCCAGGACTTCTCCTACCACGCGCGTCCTCTCTTTGACCTCACTGGGAAGGATGTTCCTTGGACCTGGGGCGATGCGGAGCAGCAGGCCTTCAACGCCCTCAAGTCTGCTGTCACGTCCAAGCCCATTCTGCTCTTCCTGGATGACAACCGACCCTTCCGCGTCAAGGCCGACAGTTCCGACTTTGCAACCGGTGCAGTCCTATCCCAGCAGTCTCCAGAGGATGGTAAGTGGCACCCCGTCGCCTTCTACTCCAAGAGCCTCAACGCCGTGGAACGAAATTACGAGATCCACGACAAAGAGATGCTTGCAATCATCCGGTCGCTAGAGGAGTGGCGCCACTTCCTTGAGGGGGCCCGCCACAAGTTTGAAGTCTGGACTGACTACAAGAACCTGGAACACTTCCGGACGGCCAAGAAGCTGAACCGTCACCAGGCCCGGTGGTCTTTGTACCTTGCCAACTTCAACTTCACGCTGCACCACAAGCCAGGCCAGAGCATGGGGAAGCCTGACACCCTCTCCAGGCGCGCGGACCACGGCTCCGGTGCAGGAGATAACGATAACATCACCCTCCTCTGCCTGGAGCTGTTTGCCATTTGTGCCTTGGAAGGGGTAGCCGTACAGGGAGACGAGGTCAACATTCTCCGGGACATACGTCAGGGAAACTGGGAAGGTCTACAGGAGGACTCGGTTGCCAAGGCCACGCTAGCGCTACATCTGGGGTGCTCCTTCGGTACAAAGTCGGTATGCACGGATGAGTGGGGCCTGCAGGACGGCCTCCTCACCTTCTGCAGGCGGATATATGTGCCCAACAACCCGGAGCTCCGTCGGCGCATTGTTGAGCAGCACCACGACTCCCGTGTCGCGGGGCACCCTGGTAGGTGGAAGACGCTGGAGCTGGTCTTGCGGAACTACTGGTGGCCCCAGATGTCCCACTACATCGGCTCCTACACCAGCACCTGCGACCTCTGCCTCCGGACAAAACCACACCAGTGCCCCCCGACAGGCCATCTGCAATCCCTCTCTACACCTGCGGCACGCTGGAGTGTGGCCTCCGTTAACTTCATCGTGGAACTTCTGGACGCGCACGGATACGACGCAGTGATGGTTGTGGTTGACCTGTATGGAAAGCGAGCTCACTTCATTCCAATGCACACGACCTGCTCGGCAATGGGCGCAGCCAACCTGTACCGGAAGAACGTTTGGAAGCTCCACGGCCTCTCCGATGCCTACATCTCTGACCGGGGCCCCCAGTTCATGGCAGACTTCACCCGGGAGCTCTATCGCCTCCTGCACATCAAGCTCCACACTTCCACCGCCTACCACCCGCAGTCCGACGGCCAGACCGAACGCGTCAACCAGGAACTGGAACAGTACCTCCGGCTCTTCTGCAACAAGTGGCAGGACGACTGGGACGAACTTCTCCCAGAGGCCGAGTTCCAGTACAACAACCGCGTCCATGCCTCCACGCAGCACTCCCCGTTCTTTCTGGACACCGGCAGGCACCCCCGGATGGGCTTCGAACCGCATGCACAACGATCAGAGAACGAGACGGTCAATGAGTTTGTTGACTGTATGCGGAAGGCACAGGAGGAGGTGGAGGCGGCCCTGACCAAGGCCAAGGACAACATGGCCCGCTATTACGACCAAGGACGCTTGCCGACCCCCCAGTACAAGCCTAGAGACTGAGTCTACCTGGACGCCTCCGACATCGCGACAACTAGGCCATCCCAAAAGCTCTCACTGGGGCCATATGTGGTTGAGCGCCAGGTAGGACCGTTGGCCTACAGGCTCCGGCTGCCCACTGGCATGCGGCGCCTCCATCCGGTCTTCAACGTGGTCAAGCTTTCGCCCGCCCCGGACGACCCTATTCCAGGTCGACGAGCTTCGCCTCCGCCACCTCCGGTCATTGTCAACAACCGCCCAGAGTACAAAGTGGAGAAGATTCTCGACAGCCGTCTGTTCCGGCACAAGCTGCAATACAAGGTCAAGTGGAAGGGCTACAGTATCGAAGACATCTCCTGGGAACCCGCCGAAAATGTCCATGCGCCCGCTCTGGTGAAGGACTTCCATCGTAGTCACCCTGAGGCTCCCCGCACAATCCGGAGCATCTACCCCGTCTCCCCGGTGGACCGCATGGTCCGCAACTTGTTCTACCCGGTGCGTCGAGACGCCGCACTCTAAGGGGGGGGTGATGTCAGGGGACTTCCTTTTCCGGCCATCCCGGAGATCTCCGGGACCCCCCGGACTTCCTTTTCTGGCCATTTCCTTTCCTGGCCATCCCGGAGGTCTCTGGAATGCTCCCTTGCAGTCGTCGGACTTCTCCAAGATGTTGTACAGTCGTTCTCATGCCCCCGCCCCCGTGCGCCACGCCGTGGCAGAGGAATCCTTAGACTTGTTCTCTTTGGATTTCCCTCTGCCAGGTGATTAGTTACTTCCCTGTAATATGTACTGTCTCTAATACACTTCGGATTTCCCTCTGCCAGTTGTGTGACTTAGCCGCAACCTCCGGAGGTCGCCCTTACAGTGACAAGCAACTGGCAGGCAAGAAGGCAGACCACTGACAAAGGGTGGAGTATCAGGTTCTGCTGACCCGGGGGTTCAGCAAGTCTGGGCAAGGCCTTACGAAGTGGACTCAAGGGGTTACGGACACAACAGAGGCCTACCGGGGTAGACGAGATATACTGAGGTGCGGAGGAGCACGCCGGAGTTGAGGTTTTTGCTGGGTAAAGTGCGCTGGGGCAAGGGATGTGGGGCGTGAGCGGGGAGTGAGCACTGGGAGCGAGTAAGTGGACAAGGAGGTTCTGGGATGATCAGTGGAGCTATGGATGTGCCAGTGGCTGTGTCATGGGAAGGGCATGAAGAATGATCACGCAGACAAGGGTTTAAGGTTGAATAGTTGCGGAGCCAAGCTCTGGCAGGGCTAGGCCAGGGAAACTGGGAGACTAATGAGAAGAAACGGAGAAGAACTGAGTGGACGGAGTTGGGAGAAAACAAATAGATTGAGGAAGAGCTAGTGAAGACAAGAGTAGAGACGAGTACAAGACAATGAAGATAGAGACGAGTATGAGGCAAATATACAAGACCGGAGCAATACGAGAGAAACCGGGGAGTGTAGGCAATATCAAGACTACTGTACTAGGTGCTACAGTGGGGCTTATATACTGACTACATGTTGAGTAAGGTCCTGGAGTCCTGGCCCCGGGTCTGAGGCCTACTCCCAGGGCTCTGGTGGCGTCCCAGGGCACATAGGAAGACAAAGGGAGACCCGCGGGTGTCGGGTGGTAGTGGTGCCGCTGCTTAGAGAGTCGTGGTGGTGCCGCGCAAGAGAGGATGTGGCATGATGAGAGGATGTGGCGAGGCATGATGCGGAAGCTGATGCGTTGCAATGTATGATGCATGGGCTGATGCGCAGAGTGATGCATGATGCATGGCATGATGCATCAGGTGGTGCATGGCTATGCATGATGCTTCAAATGATGCCTGATGATGCCTGATGCGTTGGGTAATGCATGGATTGCCATGCTGTTGCGCCAGGGATTGCCAGGGATCGTTGGTGATGTCTGGGAGAAGTGCCAGGGTCGGCCGGAGTATGACGTGATGGCCACGTTGGGTGGTCGTGGAGCTTGTCCCGAGTTGGGAGTCATGTGAGTGGTTTGCTGGGGGGTGTGTAGAGTGGCCCAGGCCCGGAGCTTAGTTCTGGGGGTGGGTTGTGACATGGAGCAGGAGGGTGAGAGCAGAAGGCAAGGTCATTACTGAGGAGCTCACAGTTATGCTAATGTGTAGACCCAGAAGCAATGCTATTGCTAGGACTGAGGATGTTCCATCCACCAGTCCTACTTATATACTACATTGGATATACTATGATTATGGTATATTGACTAATAGGGCCGGTATGTACTAAGCACTAATGAGTAAGCAACAGTCAGCATGAGTAAGCCAGCCAATGGCATAAAGGCCTGCATGAGTAAGCCAGTCAATGGCATAAAGGCCTGCCAGCAAGTAGAGTGGGTCCAAAGACTAGCTGACCTGTCAGGTGTCAATGCCAAGACAGGGATGGAGTAGGATAGGGCCAGAGAAGTCTGGATGGTGGCTAGATGTGGGTGCCAACATCAACACAGACTAAGCAAGGCCAGGGTGGACGGTCCAAGGACCTGTCCCTTGACAGTAATCTTTACCATATATTTGATTAAATCCTTAGATTACGTGTCATGTTTTGAACCTTGTTATTGCCCCCTTCTTGTCATGCTTAATAGTGAATACTGGTCTACTTTTCAAGATACAATGTCCAGTGGGAACGTCTTCTTGTGGAATTAGGGTCCATACACCCATTTCCTTTAAAGAGTTTAGTTCTTCACAATAGAACTCTTTCCACCTTTGCTTGTCTGGCGAGTTTTTGGCTTCTTCCCATGTCTTGGGACTATCTAGGTCAGCTCCTAGGTCCAAATCAGGTAGGTCTTCAATTGTGTTAGGCATTGCCAAGACCTGGTCAAGATTTTGTTCTGGTTTGACGTGTTTGACGTTGGCTTGGCGGTCATCTCCCTGCATCCTCTCATCATCCGCAGCTGCTCTCCTTCTCTCGGCCTTCTCTCCTCAGATTCGGTCTGCTGCCTCCTTTGACTCTCTTACTGCCCTCTTTGTACAAGTTTCCTCTCAAATTCCACCACTAGCCTTTTCAGTAGGGACAATGACTCTTGTAGATCAGCGGGGTTGAGGTACAGCCTCAGGTTCATTTCTCACCTCTTTCTGTATTGGTTGATCTCCTTCAAGTATAACACCAGGAATGTTGCGGTCCTCTTCATTGCCGTCTTCAATGTAATCTGGTTTTGTTGCTGATGCTTGTCTAGTGATCGTTTCGATGGTGGGTAGATCATCTTCTTGGTCTAGAGTGTGCTGTGGTATTGGATTGGGTGTTGTCTCATGGTGGCTTTTGATAAAGCAGACATGGTAGGAGCTATATACTTTCTTATTGAGGTGGTTGTAACACCAATAGGCTTTGGAGTTTGGATCATATCCAATTAAGATGCACTCAATCGACCGTTCGAATATCTTGGGATTATGTCTGTTCTGGATGAGCACAAATACTTGACAGCCAATTTCTCTAATGTATGAGTAATTAGGCTTTTGTCCATACCATAACTTGTCAGGTGTGACATTGCGAGCAGTCAACGTTTTAGTCTTCCCATGGAGGTGTGCCGCAGTGAGGTAAAATTCATCCCATAAGTTTGGAGGACATTTTGCTGACAGTCTCATTGTGCGTGCCTTGCCCATGAGCATTCAATGCATGTGTTCTACTCTTCCCATGTGTGCTGATGTATAAGGAGCTCCGACCTCTAATATTATGCCTCTCTCTCGATACCATGCCTTGTGTCGATCACCATTAAATTCACCATCTTGTCCTGTTCTCAATATCTTAAGACGTATTTTAGTCTCGTTTTCACAAGCTATTATCCATGCTTTGAGTTCATTGAATGCGTTGTTTTTGGCTTTTAATGGAATAGACCATGGTTTGCCAGTATAGTCGTCAACGATGTTCATAATATAATTATTGCCTGTACGAGATGTAACTGCAGTTTGTCCAGCTAAGTCTACCCATACTTTCTCTAGCTGTGTTGTTGCTCTATGCTCCTCTCCTTCCTCCCTCTCCTTTGGTACCGGTGTCCTGGCTTGCTTGCCCAGGATACAGTGGTCACATATTGGAGGTTTTTCAGGGAAGGAGGAGGGCATACCTTCGACCATCTTGGCATGAGCCATCTGGATAATAGATTGGTAGTTTGCATGCCCCAGTCTAAGGTGCCAGATTTTGAGGTCTGGCGAAGCATGAACGGCGAGCACAGAATCAATAGCAGTGTTGAGAGCATATAGGTTGCGGTTAGGGATGAGGGAACCAGTAGCGATCAGTTTTCCATTTGATTTTGCAGTTAGGGTGGCTTTTGTATCGGTGAATGAGGTAGTGATACTGAATATTTTTGCAAGTTTGCTTACAGATATCAACTTTACTGTGGACTTTGGAACATATAGCGCATCTTCAAGATCTAGGAAACATCCATCTCCAGTGTGTAAGTGTATTGTCCCTACTCCTGTTGCTACGATTGGAGAGTTACCAACTCCACAAATCGGTTTGTTCTGTATTGGTTGGAGAGAAGTGAAGTCCGTAGCATCATGTGAAATATGTATGGTTGCTCCAGAGTCCAAGAAAAATGGGTTCGGTTTGTTCTCACATGATAGAATCGTTTCATGATGATGCAGGTTGGTTTTGGTGCTGATTTCTGGCCCCTCCTCAAAGGTGACTCATGCATCAAACTCAAGCATCTCCACCTTGGAGATGGAATCTGACATCAGACCTACAAACTCAGACTTTGTGGCAGGTGGCATAGCATTCCCCTGTGCTGCGAGGTATGCGGCAATTGTGTCTGAATCGCCCTCCAGAGTAAATGCGCTTCCTCCTCCTGTCGGAGTAAATGTGATCTTGGATGTTTTCTTCTTATTCTTGTTACGCTTGTCATAGTAAGCCAAGCGGGCCATCTTCAATTCCTCCAGTGTCTTTCCTGCCATACCTCCACCATCAAGGATGCACCATGGTGCAGTATGTTCCATGTAGACCTGTGCAGGGTGGTCCCGTGACTTGCATGCAGAGCATATGAGTTTGCTCCCTCGAGCAACCTTTGCAGCTAGAGCAGTGGGTGCCATGTCAACCAGATTTCAATCCAGACTTGTCAGCATCCAGGAGAGTCTGTTTCCCCTCCAGGAATCTCCTAATCTCCACTGGGCCATAGGCCTTCATATCACTAGTCTGTCCTAGGTTGTGAGATATTATCAAGCAGATGTGATTGAAAGATTTGTCGGAAAGGGCCAACAGCACTGCAATGGACTTCAGGAGATCCTTTGTGACTTCTCCTGCATCAAAGGCACAATTGATCTTGTCGTATATCACATCAACAGTCTTTGTAAGAGGTTCAGACAGGGAGCACTTGGCTGTCAAGGCTTCCTGCAGGAGGCGTACCTGCTTAACTAGAACAGCGCCGCCATGTCTATCCTTCAAATAATCCCACAAGGCCACTGGGTCTTCTTCATTGGCGCACAGTTTCTGTTCTGATAGGGAGATTGCACGTTTCAGGAATGAACAAGCCAATCGTCTATTCAATGCCCAAGCCTGGCAAGCACGTTGATAACGTCACTAACTTCCTATAAGCAGAATGTAGACTTTTGGTAAGTCTGATATTATTAGCGTGCTATAGTGGTGACTGATAGTCAGCGAAGAGTCTTTCAAGGATAACCACCTGATTGCTCCTAGTCAAGGTTTATCAGTATGCTATGTTTTTGCGGTAGACAACGGATCGGTAGAAGCACGGTAAGAAAGAGAACGCTGTCGGAAACGGTGACAGAAACGCTGTTGGATACGCAGGACACAATGGACAAGTTCGGAATGTCTTTTGTACTTCGTATCGTGAACTCTGGACTATGTTTCAAGGTGAAAGAGATGCCTTATTCCGAACATATTGTACAGTTTTTATAGTATCCCGTCCGACTAAGGTTCCTCCATTGTCTCTTAGCGGATCCTGCTTTCCTTCTCTGCTATCCGCTTTCCGTCCCCTATTCTTCCGTCATTCCATTCCTCTGTTCCTTTCTGGAGTTCCGCGGTGGGTACCGCTGGGTTCGTTCCGTACCATTTTTCGGTCTGTTCCCAACCTATCCCATCTTTGGGTCCTGTCGGTCCCGCTGAAGGGCGGCATCCTCATTTGGGATACTTTTGCTCTTTCCGCCCTCAGTGCCGGGCTGTCCCTATCAACGTGGTTCATAAGCATTGTGTGGAGGAAGAGGCGGGTCAAATATATAATCCCAGAGCTGGACCATAGAGAGCTCCAGTTTCATCGTGTAAGCCCATTCAGATCCAGCACATGGCCTGCCCAGGACGATGTGATTTTCCCAACTGGCATAATTGTCAGGTTGCCCGAGTTATCCACCTGTCTCATTTCTGCGATCCTGGTGGGTGTCAGAGGTGTAGGGGATTCTGCAGTCGTATCTTCAGTCATTGGTGGCAAGGTATGCGATGCAGGCAAGTAAGGTTGTATGACAACACGATATCGTTGCACGTATCAATGGGATATATTCAGATAATTAGTCTGGCTGAGTGAAAAAAAAATTATGAGCACTCTGTTGCTCGCAAGGGTAAGATATAGGTTGTAACACGTCACAGTTCAGATATGGCAGCAGCCCATAACCTGTTGAAATGTTACACCTATAGATATATAAGACACAATAGTGAGTTTCTATCCTCAGTCTTATTGTAACAATGACTGAGTTCGTCATATATAAGACACAATAGTGAGTTTCTATCTATAGGTCCGTAAGTAACAGTCGTATCGTGTATTAGCATGGTCGACTCACCCTCAGTCTTATTGTAACAATGACTGAGGGTGTTCGAACCATTTTGTATGATATATATATATGTTGTTGGACGGAGATTGACCCTGGCTTTGACCCTTAGTCTCACTCATGGTGATCATACTGCCAGATTGCAACAGTTCACACTTTGTCACCTCAGTTGTTTCTTCCTTTGTGGCAGAGCCTGAGGTGGTGAGTGAATTCATAGCTCAATAGTTTCTATTACCTGATAACAGTACATAGTATTGGGCTACTGTTATCTAGGTATGAATATAGTTGTTTCTTCCTTTGTGGCAGAGCCTGAGGTGTATCGGGCTACTGTTATCTAGGGCACAGATACTGCATTACAAAAATCATAATTTGAATAACAGGCATGATCCTTCAATACACCCTCAGCAATGGTGATATACATAAATGTTATTTCTGTTGAACGCTTACAGTGGTGGCAGAGCGCGTGACCATAATATTATTTTCATCCCCTAGGGCCTAGTGTTGTTGTCTTCTTCATTCTGAAGTCCAACAACACTAGGTATGTACTCTTACACATCATTCAATATATTCATTCTGAAGTCCAACAACACTAGTTGTTATAAGACGTACTTTGTGTCTGTCTATAGCCGCTGCGCTACACAGTACACTACAAATACTTCTCCCCCTTTGAGTGCTGTGAGAATCCAAATCCAATCTTGCTATGCGCAGTCCAAGGCAAAGTTCATGTAATTTCCTCGTGTGCATTTCCGCAATGCTCTCCCACAGATATGCGTAACTCAATCCAACAGTTTCGAGCACCTGTGAGAAGCGCACTGGAAGATTCTCCAAGTAATTGTCCGTTGCGAAAGGAGTCATTTTTGACAATAACCTCCCTGAGAAAAGTCATGTCAAATACTCCAATATCATTTCAAAATGTGGATCATCGCGATATTGATGGAGGAGTCAGGTGAATCCGAGTTTAGCTCCGTTTTCTCGCGGTCGGTTCGACCTATGTTGTATACTGGAAATTTTTCTGGTTGACCACTTCCAGACTTACAATTCAAGTTCGTCTAAATCCGTTAACATGCCACATGAAGTCTGTGCTGTGGATCAAGAGGGATAACACAATTAGGTTTTAAAAGGGAACGGCCGACCTGTTGCGTAACAAATTGCTCAGCTGATGCATCCCGCGATCAGCATGCTTTACACCATTTACTAATTAATCGCGTTCAAGACACCGTAAATCGTATCAGCTGGTCCTTCAAGGAGCACTGTGACCGTGTCCGGATGTCAGGTGGATGTCGGCAATGGCCTCGTACCACACATGACACAAGGGACCAATGTAAGGACCCAGTCACCAGAAAATAGGTATAAAACGGACATGGGAACCCTAACATTCCTTCCCTTTCCTTCACTTCTCCCCCTTACGAGTGCGAGTGACAGCAACATGGTCCTCCTCGGCATTTGTGGTTTGCTCCCTTGGAGTTTAATAGGTCGACCGCTTCAAACACTCAGCCTTCTTTTTATCTCCACCGTTTGAGTTCCATGGCCTGATAAACTCCCCATTGCCGTTATGTGATTGAAAAGTAAGTCGTTAACAATAGCTGTTGCCTTTGAGAGAGTGGGTTAAATGTAACCCGTTCATCCGACGTTCATCCCTCAGTTTTTTGTGTACAGGTGTAATTTTAATCATCATTTTTTTGAAGATCGGGACGGTTGCATTCATTCCATTACAAAGCGTTGTTCGGTTTTTCTACGACGACCAAGATGATTGTTCACTCTCTGGACCTCGATTCCGGCTTTCCTCTTGAGCATGCAACCTCGCGAAGCATTATGCACCCACATTATGTCCTCAAGGTGTACAACCTGTGGCTAGCGTCCGAGTCGGCCGTGTCTCCTGTCTCTCACCCGGCCGCCGATGGGTTTCATTGTCATCTTGATATATCATTATGTATTGTTGATGTTGACCTTGTTCCTGGGAACCCTTCTATTGAAAGCGCTTTCCTTTCTGGGCATTGGTGTGTAGTTCTCCTCTGTCCCACCGTCTCAAACCAAGGTTTGCATGCTCGTCTCATCTCCCTCTGCCGCTTCAAGCCTCTTGCGCCCTGTCTCTTTTCCTGTTAT
>QLOM01002032.1:0-20591 GCA_003313785.1 Termitomyces sp. MG148 | reverse complement strand
CAGGTCAAACTCCACACCTCCACTGCCTACCATCCTCAGTCTGATGGCCAGACCAAGCGTGTCAACTAAGAGCTAGAACAGTATCTTCGGCTCTTCTGCAATGAACAACAGGATGACTGGGATGACCTATTACCAGAGGCAGAGTTCCAATACAACAATCGTGTACATGCTGCTACCCAGATGTCTCCTTTCCTTCTGGACACTGGTCGACACCCTTGGATGGGTTTTAAGCCTTGTGGACGACCTTCAGAGAATGAAGCTGTCAATAAGTTCCTAAATCGGATGAAGGCTGCCCAAGAGGAAGCCAAGGCAGCCTTAGCTAAGGCAAAGGACAACATGGCCTGCTATTATGATCGTGGATGAACTCCAGCCCCCAAGTACAAGCCTGGAGATCGAGTCTATCTGAATGCCTCTGACATTGCTACCACCCGACCTTCTTAGAAGCTCTCTCATTGCCATCTAGGACCCTTCCCTATAGTAAGGCAGGTAGGCCCTCTAGCCTATCGACTCAAGCTGCCTAGTGGAATGAGCCGGCTCCATCCAGTCTTCAATGTGGTGAAGCTTTCTTCTGCACCAGATGACCCAATTCCAGGTCAACGCCCACAGCCGCCACCACCTCCAGTTCTTGTAGACAACAGGGAAGAGTATGAAGTGGAACGGATCCTAGACAGTTGACTCTTCCGAAACAAGCTTCAGTTCAAGGTCAAGTGGAAGGGCTATGGAATTGAAGACATCTCTTGGGAACCACAAGAAAATGTCCATGCTCCTGCCTTAGTCCAGGAATTCTACCAGCAGCACCCTAATGCTCCTCGGGCAATTAGAGGCATCTACTCTCTTTCCAAGGTTGACCAGGCTGTCCAAAATTACTTCTACCCAGCGCGTTGAGACGCCGCACTCTAGAGGGGGGGTGATGTCAGGGGACTCCTCATTTCTCCCTTCTTCCACTGCTTATTCTCTCATTCTTCCTCTATTTATTCTCCTATTTCTGCTGTCACTCTTTTACTTTACTGCTTCTATTCCTTCAACACTATCTATTGGTACTATTCTCAGCCCTTGAGGTGCTCTGGTTCTTTAGTTATCATTCAAACAAGTGTAGCCACCGCTTCCAGAGGCTTAGTCATCTCGAGGCTAGCCTCCAAATTACTAAGCAAGTCACATGAGACATGTGCATGACCTCTGGCAATGGCAATTTCCGAGTTTTTGATTATTTTCGGAGATTTTCCTTTTTTAGATTATAAATTTTATTGTGGCTTTTGTCATACTATACAGTTACTTCCCACGCTTCTGGAGCCTTGGAAGCGTCACTCCTGGCATAGGGAATCCCTAGACTTGTTCTCTTTGGATTTCCCTCTGCCAGGTGAGTAGTTATTGTTGTATTACCTATATATACTTTGGATTTCCCTCTGCCAGCTGTGTGACTGAGCCATAGCCTCCAGAGGTCACCCTTACACCACCTAAAACATTTTAAATAAAACAATACAAATATTTTAAAAGTACAAGAGTGATTGTAACTAAGTCAATAAGCCCCCAGAACAACAACGTGTACTAACATGTGCATCATCCCTTGTGTCTTGTCTATTATCTGGAGCCCACCACAAGGGAAGCTAATCTTCTATGATTGGCTGACTTCAAACAAAAACAAATGGACACACATGGTTGACCAGGAGATCAACATTCTCAAAGTTGGAATGGGGTGATACGTCGCCTCTCTGGTGCGCCAGTATGATTGAACCTTGGATTGAGTAGCTCAGCGTTCCCAGGGAGTGAATCGCTTAGGCTACTTGATCTAAAAGTAAGTCAGCGCTTTAGCTCAGTGGTTAGAGCATCAAAAAGGGCGCATACCCAAGAGGTCGTTGGTTCAATTCCAACAAGTGCTGCTTGCTTTTATGGGAAACCTTGTGTCTTGTCTATTACCACGCCATTGAATACTTGTTTCAGAGTCGCCAATTCACGTTCCAAAGTTTCAATACATGTGTCCTTAGTGAGATTTCCGTTGTTGCTAACCATGTCCAAGTGCATTACCTCTAGTACCATTTGCTGCTGTAGTGCTTGTTCTGCGTCAGGATTAGCATTGCCGGTAAGAGTGCCAGTTGCCAGGTTGCCAGGGTTCTGTCTGTGCCATTCATCCACGTGCTCTTGGTAGGACTTGAGCTTGGGATAGTTTGGTATAATGGCGCCTTAGGGTTAGAGTTAGGGTTACTTAGGGTTAGAACAAGGCAGAGTGGGGAGTATCTGTCCACTGTTCTTCCAGGAAGAACAAGGCAGAGTGGGGAGTATCCGTACACTGTTCTTCCAGAAAGAACAAGGCAGAGTGCAGAGTATCTGTACACTGTTCTTCCAAAAAGAACAAAGCAAAGTAGAGTGTGTCCAACTCATGTACGCTGTTCTTCCAGGAAGAACAAGGCAGAGTGGGGAGTATCTGTCCACTGTTCTTCCAGGAAGAACAAGGCAGAGTGGGTAGTATCTGTATACTGTTCTTCCAGGAAGAACAAAGCAAAGTAGAGTGTGTCCAATTCATGTATGCTGTTCTTCCAGGAAGAACAAGGCAGAGTGCAGAGTATCTGTACACTGTTCTTCTAGGAAGAACAAAGCAAAGTAGAGTGTGTCCAACTCATGTACGCTGTTCTTCCAGGAAGAACAAGGCAGAGTGGGGAGTATCTGTCCACTGTTCTTCCAGGAAGAACAAGGCAGAGTAGGGAGTATCTGTCCACTGTTCTTCCAGGCAAGACATGTTGGAGAAAAGAAGAAAACTCACAGTGATTTGTTTTGTAATAGTGGCAAATTGAAAGTCTCTCTTTGATTTTTTGGGCTTCGCATTTCGAGAGCCCAGTCATCGTCATCTTCATTGTCTGCAGAGGAGCTGTCCATAACGATGCACTTCTTCTTCTTCCTGGGCGTCTGGATTTTGAGACTAGTTTGTCCTTGGTCATTGGTATAATCCTCATCTTCAGAGGAACTTATGATAACATTGCGTTTGCGTTTGCATGCATTTACAACCCATTCGCCGTTGTCATCATTGCTGGAGGCCCCAACTGGGACCTGAGCTGTAATACGGTATTTTGTCCTTTGTGACGCTGGTAAGGACTGAATTTTTTTCCCAGATAAATAGACTTCTACTGGAGGTCTGGTAGGTTGCTGTAGAGTCAATGGCTCGGCCAAAAGAGTACCGGCGAGCCCTGGAGGTTTGATAGTAGGTGGTAGTGGGGTCAATGGCTCAACGGGTTCCAGAGAGAAAGTTGGAGTCGTAGGTTGCGGGGTCTTGGCGGTGAGTTCAAGTTCCGTAAGTGGCAGAAGTGGTGGAGTCGACGGCTGTGGTAAAGTCGATGGATAGCCGTGCTTGTTGTCAGGAGATCCAAAGTAGACCCCTCGGAGAACTCGTATAATGGATTCAAGTCGAGTGTTTTTGGGCATAATCGTCAGGAGGTCATTGATGCTGCCCTGATTTCTTGATTTTCGTGGGGTGATAGCAAGAAGAATGCTCTCATTGACGTCATCCCCATAATTGGCGCTATTGTCGATGGCGTTGAGGCTGATGAGCTCTGTTGGGTCAACGTGCCTAGTAGACTCCAAAGAGAGCATGTTCAAATTATCCATCTCAAGATCAATGAGGAGCTCATTGTCTCCATCCTCATCACCGTCATCTTCATCCTTGTTTCTAAGAAGCTGACTTGAAAGAGAAGGGAAGTCAGCTTTTTCAGCCGCAGCCATGGGTTCACTGGGCCGAGAAGAACGAGTGGGAAAGGATGATAAAGAAATGGGCCGCACATGTTCCAGCATGCATCCTTATCACCTGGAGGGAGTGAGGCCAAAATCATCTTTGTGCCAGGCACGGTCAAAGTGTCTACATGAGTTTTTATAATCGTATGAAGAGTAAGGAGGCTAGATAGAAAGAGGCTGAGTAAAAGGATAAGAGCCAAAAAAAATTAAGACTAACTCTACTGCAGGCATCTCAACCTTGGTAACGCGTATGGTTAGCGTGTGTGGTAACATATATGGGCGTGTCACGCACGTGTAATAAACAGGCGCTCAGGTCACGTGCACGGAGTGGGTCAAAAAAACATTTAGTTAGCTTTATTAAATATGCGCATTTGACGTTCATTGATCCCTCGACACATGTTCTTGATATTCTGCGACAAACATTCTCTGGCGCGTTGCTGACCGCGGACCTTGTCTTAAATGCTGATGGATGGACATGCAGTCTTTGGTCCGGACATTGAGAAACTCGGCTTGACAGTGGTGTATGAGACAGGTATGCTTCAACAGATCATTAGCCTATTCTTCTGACCTTGTACATGTGACTTTCAAAACACCTTGGTTGTTGCGCTATGACCCAATTTAACCGCTACAGTTGCGGACAAGCAAACACATCTAATTTTTTTGTCCAAATGTGGACGTTCAGAAAAGCATGAGAATTCCTTCAAAAACCATCGGAATCGACTCCTTTTGAAAGGAGTTGGCTGGTACTATTCACTTACGTTGAATTATGATTTCAATTTTTGTTTTTCCTCCAAAAGTAATAAAATCTTGGAATCAATTAGATTATTTTTTCACATTGTTTTGCAAAAGAACATTGACACATGACGGTGACGCCATCAGTGTTCACACAGATTAGTCATCAGTGTTCACCTGGATTAGTCATTACTGCTTGTGATTTTAAGTCACAGGCTCGTGACCTAGGTTGTAATATATTTCCCGTGACTGCCTATGTAATCCATCCCTCGTGACCTAAGAAGCTGATCCGCTTTCGCAATTAAATTGACCTTGATGATGTGGCACGCAGCCCCCATATAGTCAAATCTCTTCAAAAAGGGCAACAATATGCTCACTCGTGTAAACAATCAAAAATTCCATTCTTATGCATGGTTCACTAACGTCATCCCCCATGTTAACGACCTCGGTAATCATTTTGACGGCACCGCGGTCGAGGTTACTTTGGCCTAAATTTCTATTATACTTGCTCACTGTGTACAGCGCCTAGCACGCCAAATTATGCAAGAAGAATCTAGACCCTTCCCCTCTCATCCAGTAGACCCATTCTCCATCTTCAGAGCGTTCATGGCAGGGCACGATGTTGCAGAAACGCATGATAAGACCGCAGAAGCAAAATTCAAAATTTTGCTAGCTTATCGGCTCTTGGACGTATTTGCGTTGATGCAAGGATCCTCTATACGCCCTCCTTCTACTTCAGGGCCTCTAGTTGCCCACAGCAGGATGGTAATATCCATAAAATTGCAACTCAAGTGAATTGTTTTAAACTATATAACAGCTGTTACATGCTTTAAACAATTTTCCTGACTTAATAAGCAAATTTCAAAAAAATCTAAAGCTTCACCTCCAACACTTGCACCAAGAACAAAATCCGACATTTTACCATTCTTCCCAGTCAACCATTGCTGGGCCCAGCATGCGTCTATATGCTGAACTTGTCAAGCGCACGACCAGGAGAGGCGTCCAAAACACACTCATCAACCTCACCTCGGCTGCTTTGCATATCAGTTGCCTATTAAAAGTAATTCAATCCAACTACGTTATCATATGTTCATTGATGTGCATTGTACTTAGAGTCATACCTATCTTCCTTCAGACCTGGAGTCAATAGAGACGCTCATTGTCGACGAGTATGTTCATATCGCCTCAATTTTTTCCATTATAATTAACGTTCTAACCTAGTAATAGCCGGAGTAGTGATCAAGAACAGTTAACGTATATCCATACGCATCATGGTAGTGCACTCCACGGCGGTGGCTTCTACGGGTGTTCTACCATCATGCACAACTCGCTATACCTCGCGCTACTCATAAGTCCTCTTATGTTACTTCTTCCAAGAGAGTACGGTGAACTTGCAGGGAAAGAATCGTTGATTTTAGTAACGTGTTTTTTTTTTTGATAAAATTTCTTCCATTTTACCAACAAGTCAACAGATGTGGAACCATATCGGAGGTCTACGTCGGCCGTCAAACGTCATTGAAGCCAACCGTGCTCTATGGAAAGTCCTCTTCTCTGCTGCTCAAGGTGGAGACCTCATGGCTGAACTTGTTTCAAGCCTTCCCGTCTTGGAAGGCCTAATTTATGACGCCACCCCAAATTGGATTGAGATTATGAAGCCTCCGGCGAAATTGATCGCCAGTGTTACGCAGAATGTTGGTTCTGGGGTACCTAGCACCTCTTCATTACGCATACCTGAAGTACCAAGTCAGGAATCTTCAGAGGCCACCCTAGGGTCGCACAAGGAAACCGCGTCACCCACTCCTGCTTCAAACTCGGAAATTGTACAGGCCGATTCAAGGCCGCACAATGAACCTGCGTCACCCACTCCTGCGCCTCAAAGTAAAGAACCAACAAGTCTCAAACCTACAGAAGAACTCTCCGGATCACAAAGTGCAACGACAGCGTCTCTTCTTGGTGTGACGGCTCAAGCCGGGAATACCGCAGCAGAAGACCTCAGGGAACAAATGGAGACCGAACGTGATCTTGCTCCCCCCCATGAAACGTCTCAACTCATCGACAACGAGGAGGAGGTTACGCATCCTTTTGGTCCCCAAATTATGCTCTCACACCAGCAACTATTGGACATTCATACGACTACTCTATCACAGCGCAAAGCACAAGGTGACGATCGTGAACTGGAGCCGGAGTCAC
Organism: Termitomyces sp. MG148; assembly: GCA_003313785.1. Classification (NCBI taxonomy): domain Eukaryota; kingdom Fungi; phylum Basidiomycota; class Agaricomycetes; order Agaricales; family Lyophyllaceae; genus Termitomyces; species Termitomyces sp. MG148. The sequence goes on along the minus strand of QLOM01002032.1, from coordinate 13,952 downwards.
CTGCCACGTCGGCTATAAGAGAACGGCAAAAGGTTGCACCTCACAGCATAAAAACCCCAGTGCCGCATGGAATAAATACTCCAGCTGGCAGTCCATCCATCAAGGCCGGCAAAAATCGGAAGAAGCAATCAAAGGCTAAAGGCCAGCCCCGAGAGGTTTTGCCTTCCGATTCAGACGAGGACGACGAATCCAAGGCTGAGAATCCAGGGAATTCACATGGCTCAGGTTCTGAAAAAGGAGGCGTGGAAATGAATGTAGACCGTACAATGAAGGGAAAGAAGAAAGGACGTGAAGCGGTGAAGTCCGGACCCGACGTACACGGTGACAAAATGATTGACTTGACGCTGGAGGCCACTGTGAGTAAATTTATTTTATTCAGATTCAGCATCTTTCCAAACCCAGGTCTTTTCAGGATGATGAAGATGAGCCAGCGAGTAGCAAGCTGGACATTTCTTAGCCTTGGATATTCTACAGCGGTAACCCTGTGAAATGTACGGTCGCTGGCACGGAGGAGCAGATTGAAATAACTCCTCGATTTCATGTACGTGACGTCTATCAAGTTGTAGCGTGAACTGAATTAATCATAACAGTTGAAACGGGATTTACAATGGCTCCATAGAATGCATAGTGCCGCTCTGAAAAGTGTTGAACGTCCATCCCTAGTAAAGGTCATGACCCAGAGTGAGTTTGAGTCGTCATCGTCCAGCGTTTTGTTAGATGCACTCCAACAATACGCCTGCATTCTGGTGAATGACCCCTCACACGTCGATCCCGGATTTACAAGCGCTTCCTTATTGCGGGTCTGCCCGCTAAACGAGGCCACTACGTTGCATGGCAAGTTTTGCTTGTCAGAAAAATGCATTTTCATACTCACCTTCATAACCCTAGATTTTTCCATATCGGATACAAGTCAGGCGAAGACAGGCACGGGACGAGACCTGCTCAAGACACTTTCCTCAGATCATCCGCGCGCCCTAAGCGCTCTTTACTTGCCCGCCACGGTGGATCTATTCCCAAATCTTCCGTTTTCAAGTGAACAAGCCGTATGGTTGCAGATGCGAGGTCACGCGTACTGTAGCACTACAGAGTTGTATCCTACCTCGGAAATGTGCTGGGGTCTTGCATCCACAGGTGCAACGCATCATTATTGGCATGCAGACGCAAATGGGTTCAGCACATTTATCAAAATTGACATGGGTTCAAAATTATGGTTTATTGCAACCCCACAGTCGGGCAATTTTGACGAGTTCCATATGGCAAAGCAATACGTCGGAAATTTTGAACTTCGACTACCGAATGACGACAAGTGGAACATCGAAGAAGTCGTCATGAAGCACGGCTCTATGCTGTGAGTCCATTATATACCTGTCATACTAATTGCTCAAATTTTCATAAGGATCATGCGTCCAAACCTTCCCCACGCCGTCTACACCCCGAGTCCTACAATTTGCAAAGGGGGTCACTTTTATAGTACGTCGATCCTGAAGGATTCCATTATTGGGATATACCATCACTATGTGGCCAGCAACACCATCTCGAACACCGACCACTTGGAAGCGTCGTATACCTCATTAATGCGAATATTAGTGCTATCTCGAGACAATCGTAGAAAATGCAGAGTCGTCTATTTAAAATTATTTAAAAATTAAAATAAATGACGGTGGTAAATTACATGCATTTTCCTTTAATAATCAACTCACCCATTTATATATAGCTGTTGACCGTGCTCATCTCCTAGATCCCTCAATTTGGGACGGTGTCCTCACAATCTTTTTCCTAGCAAACTATTTCGAACTATCGCCGGCAATCTTTGAATGGCGATATGGCAAGGACAAGGATAGTCGTGGATTTGAGAGATCAGTCAAAAATCGTCGCCGGGCACGCAAGCTTATTCATTGGATATGTTCATCATATGAATTTCACTACGAAGGAAAAGTTTATACAGGAGCCCAGGCTTATGAAGACATTTATTCTACGTGTTTGGCCCAACAAGCCTGGACTTTAATCCAGTATACGTTGCGTGGCGGGGCCACCTTTTGAGTGAAAACATAGACCTCAAACCTTCCGAGACTTGGAAAGACATTGAAAGAGCAATCCGATACAGTCCTGCCTGGAGGCAGTTTGCACATATGGCCAGCAATCAATCCGTGACAGGCGATAAACTTTCCGACATTTGTTTCTCTTGGAAAGGAAAAGCGTATTCCATGAAGAAAATTGATTCTACACCCTTTTGTAACTATTCTTTGCTCATTCAAGTTGCTTTCAATGACTAACGTTTACTGCAAGATTGTCCGTATCTTGCAGGGTTTGCTTTTGGAGACAAGGAAGTTGGTCGGATGCTTGGTGTTACGATATCAATCGACGTCCGCCAACCACCAACAAAGGAAGAACTTTTGGCTTACAGGGGGTACCTAAATAAAATTATAGCCACCAAAGATGTCTGTTCGGATACCGATTTCGACGGTGACACAGAGGACGAAGGACCAGCGCAGCCGGGCGTCCTCGGCAAGAGAACTCATCAAGAAGATACACGACTAGAAAGCAATGAAAGTAAGTTTTTTTCTTTCTACAATTTCCTTCCAAGGGCTGAAGACAATTCGTCAGGTAACAAGAGACCACGCGTAGATTAGACCAGGATACGTTAACCCGTTTAGACTACCCACCATATCACTTATTTGTAAACTACAGTGCAAAACACTAGGAACCAAACCTCTTCGCACTCATAAATCAGAAAATGTAATTATCACATCCAAACCCTCCACCCAGGTGCCTAACAGGGAGACTCATAAAGTACATGCACTAGCATATTTTTATAGCCACCTTGTGCAGGTACAGAAGGGACTTGGACGCTGATTTTGGGTAGTTGAAGAATGTGTGGGTTTAGTCTTTTGATTATTTTTACTAGATGATTGATGACAGCCATCAATCCCACACTCCATCTGTACTTCATCTGCATGCCACGTCATAAGCGCAACTTGCTTTAAATTAGTAATGTTCCTGGCCCGGCTTCAGGCCATTAGCCAGGCCAAGCCAGGCCTATTTGAGCCAAGCCAAAGCGGGCGGCATGAGTGAGGGCTTTGGCCTGGCCCAAAATGCTGTAAAGCCAAAGCCAGCGTCCCGGGCCTCATCTTTCAGGAGGATAGGTGAATCATTTAAGTTCCGTTAAATATCACAGTTCCTATTTGTGTTTCTTTTGTTGCCTGTACAACAATCTTTTTGTTCTCCTCTCCTAACTTTTTAAGCTTATTGACAATGGCTCTTCTGATGTAAATCCAACTGTTTTAGCCCTCTTTCATAGTCTAAGGCCTCATCTAGAAGTTCAATCACCCTTTCTTTGTCAATTTGATTGCTTCCATTGTCAACCACTCCTCATCTGCAGTAGAAATGGGTTTTTTCTGTAACATCTGGTGCAGAATATTATCTCGGCATGTTTTTGTTTGATCTTTGAGGCAACTAAGGCCCACTTTGAGCATCTCGAGAGTTTTTTTAGGCATAAGGGTTGCATCAAAAATTTATGTTCAAAGATTAAATTATCCAAATATTCTCCTCTCACTTCTAGAAGCAAAAATCTTGCTCAGAATTACCTATTTGTTTGAACACTCAGATATTAGAACTAATTACACCCAAAATCACACCAATTTCCTTTATTCTAGGTAAATTATGGATTATGAACCCCCCAAAATGTATGGGTTATGGGTTATTGGAGGTAACCCATAATTTCCTGCGAACAGACTTGGTAGAACTGAAAAACTATGGGTTATTGGAGATTATGGGTTACAAGAGCTATGGCTTAAGAGAGATGAGATATCTGATGTCTATTTTGTTTTGAATTTGCTCACAGCTCACAGCACAGTTCAGACATGTTTAGTAAGTTTGTGTTTGGAAAAATGGATCTTCTATCAACATTCACTACAGAATTTTATTTCCACCTGCCAAAAGCCCTGGCCTGGGCCAAGCTAAGCCAGAGCCAGGTTGGCTTTGGGGGCTTTGGAGGCTTAGCCCAGGGGTTGGTCTGAGCTAGAGCCACTTCAAGCCAGGCCAAAGCCAGGGGCTTTTGAGCCAAGCCGGGCCAGAACATCACTACTTTAAATAGTATGTGGTTCTTGTTTGAACCAACAAAGATCACAGTCATATCTTCTGAAACCAAGTCATGTCTAAGTCGCAGGACTCTCAAGAAAGTGCCCTTGTCCCTGACTCCTGTACTACCTCTGACAAACAAGTCAATACCCCTAGCTCCAGAAGACTCAGAGTCCTGTGTCAGCTCTAGTAATCAAGACAGATACGAACGTCGGAAAAATGCTGGCTCAAGTTAACTGACAAAACCAAGAATTGAACCCACTGACCTTGTGGGAAGAATAGAAGCATAGCAAAAAATGCCATTGATCTATTTAACCATTATACATAATATGAATGTCAGATAAATGTATCAAGTACTTCTGTTGAACACCCATAAAGGAAAAAAGCCCCATTTAGTTAGCCAAGATCATCCTCTGGATGCTGACCTCAGGATAATTCCCTGCCGCCCTTGGAACATGCTCAAAGTTGTAAGGCAATCAAAAGAACGATTCATTGGCAGCCAAGTATAATCTTGTATTGGTGGTACTTATATAACAGAGATAGAGATTTTAACTCATACTAGTATCATCAACTTTACAGATTTGAGGCAGTATTGAAAATGTTCCTTCAATGGAAATGACTTAAGATTCAAGTAATCACTCATGGCAAAGTAAGTTCAGTTGCAAAATAAGTTTGATAATGTTAATTATTGTGACATGGATGTCTAGCGACCAGTTGTCCAAAATTCCAAAGGGTGCATTTCATACTTAGGACATCCACTCCTGCTGGCTGTGTAAGTATTACGGATAGAAGTATATATTTGACAAGGTCTCAACTACAGGACAGGAGCAAGGAAAGCCTGACAACAAGCAAAACAATGACAATGAAGAAGAGGAAGAGTGATCTAATCAGTTGCATGCCAAGTTGCTGGGGCAACCATAAATAGTATGTCACAGCTTGTCCCAACAATTGTTATTGTGACATTTTTTGACCTCAACTTTTGTCAGGTTATTATAATTTGTAGTTATGCTTGTTCCATGTAACCTACTTTGCAAATACAGCTCAAACATATTTAGAAAATGTGATGAGGAACCAACAATCTGCATATTTCAAAGTATTGTCCCAAGGAGCGTCATTACATTATATACTTAGACAAGTAATGGTAACAATGTTGCTGGGCTAATTGGAATGAGAAATCCCAACCAGCTAGTTTCTGGCCTGTAGCACAAAATGCCTTGGAGTGGAGCTCCAATGCTTATGTGATGTTCCAGAACTTTTCAGAGAGTGCTTCTGAATCGAGACCAGAGAACATGGGTAGAACTTTTCTGAAGACCCTGGATGATGTTAATTCATCCCTTAGCCCACCAGGCCAAGGCCTGATGTGTGCTAGTCTATCACATGTCATTATTTCTGCCTGCCCATGGCAATGATTAGAGTTAGCCAGTTAGGCTACTGGTATGGCAGCCCAGATTAAGTTAGGTTAGAGTTATGGTTAGGCTGCAACATGCAACACGGAGGTCAGATAATTCAGAGCCTGCATTGCTACAGGATTGATGCACGTTAGAGTTAGGAATTGGTTTGCTGTGTTCCCAAACAACATGTGGTTAGCATAGGTCAAACATTTACCAAATTTGTCTGCTTACTGCTAGGTGTAAGTCAAACTAGTGCAGGACTTGAGAATTATGGGTGATCAATCTTCCTAAAGCTATGGACATGGAGATGACTAATTTCCTCAAGTCTCTTACTCCAGCTAAAACTGGTTTGTGATATGTCCATGTCAGTTCTAGATGCAAGATGGCCTACCCTGTCAGGGGACCGGTCTCCGGACCGTGTCCAACTCTACTCCGAGCTTAGTCCGACAATACGCCTATTCCTAGCAGATCCAACCGGCCGCTCGGCCCACCCTTTCCCCTTCCGTCTCTTAGTAGTCAGCCTTGATGAGTCATATGCATGGATCTTACTCAGCATCGATTATTGTTAGTCATACTCCTTTACATACCGGGGTCCAATTAGTAAACAGTATTAGTAATAGCACAGCCACTGATGTAGTATATATAGGCAGCCTGTGGATAGGATATCCCCAGGCTGAACAATAGCAGTGTTCTTCTTGTAAGGCCTTGACAGCAATTCGCAATGCGATACGCCAATAAGCACTAAGAACAAAATTGTATTCCTAATAAGTAGCAGTGTGATGATATGACATACCTAAGAACGAAATGGACAAAGATAGGAAATGTACTACTAACTACGAGGTGACTGTAAGGGCGTAGTCACGTGTATCATGACACCCGCCCCCCACTTGTAAGATAGATGGAAGTGAAAAAAAAAGTCACCCTCCCCGTCCTCAAACCTGGCCGCTCGCCCTCTTATGCTTGTTCTTTCCACGTGCTTTCTCGTTAGCCCTGAACTCTTGGATTGCTTCTAGCGTGTGCGGCATGTCAACCACTTGTCCTCGCTCTCATCATACCCCTTCCAGCGGACCAAAAACTCTGACACTCCCCCCCTCGTGCGCCTTTCTTGCAAGATTCGCTCTATCTCGACCTCCTCTCCTGACTCCATCTGCACCGGCGGCGGAGGTTCTTGGCATCGACCCAGTATCGTGTCTTCACATGCAGGCACCAAGCACGACACATGAAAGACGTTGTGGATCGACCAACCGTCAGGTAAAGCCAACCTATATGCCGTATCAGAAATCTTCTGAGTAACCTGGAAGGGGCCAAACCGCTTGAAGTCCAGCTTGTGATTTGGGCGGTCGGAGCATAAGTCTGCGCGTTCAAGGTACACACGGTCGCCCACAATGTAATCAGGAGCCTCATCAACCCAAGCATCATAAAATCGCTTCATCCTTGCCGCTGCCAACTCCAGTAACGCTCTCAACTCCTCTTGCACCTCGCGGATTCTGTCCAGGCGCTTGTCTGACTTGGGCACCCGTTGAGAATTCACGGGATCAACCAAAAATGTTGGATTGTAAGCATACTCTGCGTAAAATGGCGACATACCCGTCGTGGCGCTCACATGGTTATTGTAGGCAAACTCGGCAAAAGGCAACCAGTCCATCCAGTCGTCTTGATAGTAATCAATGAATGCACGTAGGTAGACCTCCAGCTCTTGATTAACTCTCTCTGTCTGACCATCTGACTGTGGGTGATGTGCCGTTGACAGTGCCGGCTTGATGCCTAACCTCTGCCACATGCGCTTCACGTACCGAGCAACAAACTGTGGTCCTCTATCAGAGACCACCTTCTTGGGTGTGCCATGCAGGCACCAAACACATTCCATGAAAGTGTCGCACATGGCTGCTGCATTGTCCGTTGAGTGTGCTCCCAGGAAATGTGCCCGTTTTGTTGATTTATCACAGACAACCTGGATCATATCATATCCCCGTGAGACTAGGAGTGGCCCAATGTAATCCGTCGAAATATGCTGCCATGGACCATCAGGTACCTCCAATGGTTGCAGAGGGCCATATGGGCGTTGACGTTGGGGCTTAATACGTTGGCAGATCTCGCACCCCTCCACGTACCGTCGCACAAATTCGGACATGCGTGGCCAATAATAGTTCCGTGCAATCAAGGCCAATGTGTTCGCCTGCCCTGGGTGCTCAGCTGGGATTGAGTCATGATATAGCTGAAGGACCATGTGTCAGGGGACTTCCTTTTCCGGCCATCCCGGAGATCTCCGGGACCCTCCGGACTTCCTTTTCTGGCCATTTCCTTTTCGGGCCATCCCGGAGGTCTCTGGGACGCTCCCTTGCAGTCGTCGGACCTCTCCGAGATGTTGTACAGTCGTTCTCATGCCCCCGCCCCCGCACTGATGCGCCACGCCGTGGCAGAGGAATCCTTAGACTTGTTCTCTTCGGATTTCCCTCTGCCAGGTGATTAGTTACTTCCCTGTAATATGTACTGTCTCTAATACACTTCGGATTTCCCTCTGCCAGTTGTGTGACTTAGCCGCAACCTCCGGAGGTCGCCCTTACACCATGCGCTTCACTTCCTCGTCATTTGGCACATAGATCAGACCACGAAAACGGACCACACCATCTTCCATGCTAAAGTCACGCAGTCTTGTCCTCACTAATGCTGGTGCGTCTGCCATGCCCAAAATTGGTGTTAATCGTGGATCATGTTGCGTTGCTTCCCAAATGCTGGCCAAAATGTCCCCATCTGCTGCTATCTGCTGCGCTGCTGCCACTCGCTCGGACACCTCTGACCATCCACACCATGACAGCCTCACCACCACACCACGCTTCCCCACCCGCTGCTCCGGCAACACCGTCTCCCCAACATTATCACGCATCCCCTAGGAAGGTTCATGGTCCAGACGCCGGGACAGGCCATCCGGGCCTGCACTAAGACGGCCTGCCCTGTGATGGATCACAAATGTAAAACGATTTAGGAAAAGACTCCACCTTGCCTGCCGTCGACTCAAGTCCCTCGCAGTCATGAAATACTCTAGATTTTGATGATCTGAAAACACCTCGACCGTGAATGTGCTTCCCTCCAGGTATGGCCTCCACACTTCAAAAGCCCTCACCACTGATAACAGTTCCTTATTGTGAACATCATAATTCCGCTCAGCCGGCTGCATCGACTTCGAGAAAAATGCCACTGGACGCCAATCCCCATCCTGTGCCTTCTGCGACAAGACAGCACCAATTGCAAAATCAGATGCATCTGTTTCCACCCAAAACTGTGCCTCCATATCTGGCATCATTAGTACTGGGGCTCTTGCAAAAGTCACCTTCAACTCCTCAAACGCACTCTGCTCCACCACCCCCCACCGCCACATACAATCCTTCTTCTTCAGATCCTCCAATGGTTTCACAATTGTTGCATAGTTCTCCACAAATCGCCGATAGAAATTGCAAAACCCTAAGAACTGGTTCACATGCCACAAATTCCATGGAGTTGGCCAGTCCATGATACTGCTGACCTTTACTGGGTCCATGCCAACACAGCCAGGTGAGATCTTCAGGCCAAGATAGTCAACCTCTCCTGTTCTGGAACGACACTTCTCCGGTTTGAGAAATAAGTCCGCTTTCCAAAGACGCTGCAGAACCTCTCGAACATGTGCATCATGTTGATCCGGGTCTTCTGAAAAGATAATAATATCATCCAGGTACAGAACCACGTACACGTCGACCAAATCATGAAACAAGTCATTGACCATGCGCTGAAATACCGCCGGGGCATTGCGCAGCCCAAACTGCATCACTAAAAACTCAAATTGGCCATATCGTGTCTGGAAGGAGGTTTTCCATTCATCACCATCACGAACCCGCACGTTATAGTACCCCCAGCGCATGTCCAGTGTGGTAAAGACCTTTGCTGCCTTGAGACAATCCAACAGCTCATTAGTCAACGGAATAGAATACGCATCGGGCCGTGTAACTGCATTCAATGCTCGAAAGTCAACCACCAAGCGCAGGCCCCCATCTTTCTTCTTCACAAAGAAGACTGGAGCTCCGCAGGGTGTGCTGGACTGCCGTATATAACCTTTGGCAAGGTTTTCATCAATGAACTCTCACAGCGCCTTCAACTCCGCCGGGGCCAACTGGTACAATTTGCCAGGTGGTGGGACATCCGCACCATCCAACAAATCAATACCCAAGTCATACTTGGTGTGCTCAGGCAGCCGTTCAGACCTCTGCTTGTCGAACACATCGAGAAACTCATGAAACTCCTTCAGCACCATTTCCTTCACCCCCCGCTCCTTGCTGCCATTCCGTCGTGCTGCCTCCTCTGCTAACTCCTGCGAAAAGCTCCGCCCTGCCACCGCTCGTGCTGATGCCAGGTAAGGCCCTTTCACACCCCGTGCTGACTCCATCTCCCATCTCTGCTCCAAAAACACTGTCTGTCCCGCACTCGACCCCGCCGCTGCCTCCGCACATGCAATGGTCTCGTCAATACATGCCTTGGCCACCCTCACTGCCTCCACCCGCTGCTCCCGTTGAAAACGTGTAACTCAAGTTTGCGCCTTTTTCAAACGGTGAAATCTCTCCGCTGGAACAGCCTGACAGACCTGAGTTCTCATTGGCATTGCACACGTTGACTTCCGTGCAAAGGCTCGACATGGCTGCTGCCGCACTGGCGTCGGTGGTACCACTCGTGCCTGCAATGTTTGCGGACATGGACGAGATTGCTCCTGACCCACTGCCGCCGCCTGCTCCATACGCAAACATGATGTCTGGCAGAAGGTTGATGTAAAATCAATTGTCGAACGACCCCAATCAATAGATGGGCTGTGTCGGCGTAGCCAGTCAACCCCCAGGATGAGGTTGTCATCTCCAATATCCGCCACATCAAAAACCACTGTCTCTTCATGCTCCCCCACTACCACACACAGATGCACCTCCCTAGTGATGAGACCTGACTTGACTTCCGAGTTATCAATTGTCCGCAACCGCATTGGGTGTTTCTTCAGCACTGTTGGCAGCTGCTGCTCATTGACAAAGCGCTGGTTCACGAAGCAGCAGCTGGCACCTGAATCCACCATGGCCCTCGTATCCACGACCTGCACCGTGTCCCGTGCCTGCACTCGTAATGTCACTGGTAATTCCAACGCCGCGTGGTCAGATCTTGGTGCTCGAGCATGAATCACTGCTGCTCACGTTGCCCTACGTCTCTTCTTCTTCGCACCCGCTTTGCCTGGTCCGTGTAAAATGGCACTCTCAGGCAGCTCTAGAGCCTTGGTTTGGTCCTCTCTCCCCATTTTGCTCATCGCATCCCGGACCGCCGCCTGAATCGAGGCCATCCACTGTGGGCACTGTGCTACAAAGTGCCCAGTTTCTCCACACTTGAAACATCATTGATCCGCTGGCAACCGGCCACTAGGGTGCGGCTTCTGTGAAGTGACCTCTGCTAACTGAGACTGGATTGCCCTCAAGACTATGTTGGTGATCCGTTCGGTGGTCGATCCCGTTGTCATAGCTTCAGGAGCAGCCGTCGTCTCGCGCACAGGAATTTTATATTATCTTTGTCCAAGTGTAAGGCCTTGACAGCAATTCGCAATGCAATACACCAATAAGCACTAAGAACGAAATTGTATTCCTAATAAGTAGCAGTGTGATGATATGACATACCTAAGAACGAAATGGACAAAGATAGGAAATGTACTACTAACTACGAGGTGACTGTAAGGGTGTAGTCACGTGTATCATGACACTTCTGGCCTACACACCGAACCTACTGTAAGCTCTCTAGCGACGTCCAACCGCTCGGTTAGCCTTGCCGGTCCCTTGCTTGACTCTTGCCTGCCTCTACACCTGCTCGACTCCCGCTTGTCACCAGTGCTCGCTGGCTCTGTGGAAGGAGTTCCGCAGACGTTAAGCGTTGATAAGACCTGGGCTGGGCTCAGCGCAGCAAAGCTATAATTAGCGACTTTTGTTGATAGCAGTTTGGCGGCTCACTCAGGCAAACAGGCGCAACACGGACTACACATGACTAGGCAACCACAGGATGTTTAGCGCACGGGACTTCCAGACCACGGGACTCGCTCACCTGACTGTTAACGCACGGACCACACACATGACCTTGGGCTCGATAACAGGTCACCGATCAAAGATAGCCGGCGCCTTATAAGATTACGCGTTTAACGACTTGCCGACGGCTATCAGCAGGGTGCCACTTCTTCAGCCCCGGTGCCTAGCAGTTAGCAACGCTTACTTTTACCGACGCTTAGCGACTTTGGCGACGCCAGCCCCCCTTGATTGTTTCAGACCCCAGGATAGTCACCGTTTATTTGACTGCTTTCAGTGCTCACTTGGTGACTTAGCGCTTGCCGACTGATAGACGCCGCGGGTTAGCTATTTCACATTCTATTCTTCTTGTCATAATCCATTCCCCATTTTGTTACTTAGCGACTTATAGTTTAATTAACACAGCGACTTAGCGCCTATAAATACTGTACATATTTTGTCTTAGGAGCATCGAATTCCATCCCCCCAGTTCAGATCACAACTTGTGCACACTAAGTTCCTCGAAGTCGCCAAAAGACTTACTGTTTTTACCGACTACGCTAAGCTTGCCGCTTCTTCGCCAGTCTTGCCGACTGTCTAGGTGCTATACGAGCACACTCTGACTATGTTACGTCGCCAAGTCCTTGCCGACTATTGGCACCCTAGCGCCTCGCAGGCTACATGGCTTAGATTGCTAAGCACCTTTCTTCCAATTACTAAATTTTCCTTAACAAACTAAGTCTCTGGGACCCTGCCCAGACTCCCTCTCAACTAGTGACTGCCCAACGCATTACCTTTCACAGTAGCTAGGTACCGTTTACCCTTGACAGTACTTAGCGACTTTTGGGCGTCATCAGCGTTCCCCTTACATACCCTTGATCATATCAACTAAGATCAATTTAAACTCCCAGCTTCACTAGTCCAGACTAGTACCAAAATAATGCTGAGCTTAGCCCAAGTGCCAGCCCCACAGACAAACAACCAATACATGTGTACCATTTTTGGATCAGAATCTTCCATAATTCCCAAGATGTGTTTCCTATTACCTGTAACAAAGCAGGATCCATCAAGTCCATTATAGACCTTGTCCTGCACTAGAGTGCACCACTTCTAATGGCTCAAAAAATTACAACCCTGAGATTGACTGAGCCTTGGAAGAAACAACTTGTGCAAACAAAGTAAAAAAAAAAAGAGCAGTGCACGATGATGGAGGAACGCACAGCTATTTGGGCATGCATGCCATTGTGGGATATCTTTTGCTTGCGGATCTTGACCTGCTGGACCCTGCACCTCTGGCATTTGCTCATAGAAAAAGCCGTCTACGAGGACGACAAACACAGCCAGAGGGGAAACATTGGTCTCCGAAAAAGGACATGAAGCTACTCACCACAACAGGACTTGGAGCTTCCAAATAAAGCTATCTGCATGCGACTAACCCCACCAATTTGCAAAGGAAGATCTGAGCACCTCTCAGCAACTGGCCCAGGCTTTTGTGGCAAACACCCCCTTGCAAGGACTTTTTTCTGCCCACCTACATAACTTTTGAGGATGTTTTTTCTAAGGCCTTAGGGTTAGGGAACTGAAGTTGAAGTGCGCTCTGCAAGTGAGTCTACTATATCAATCTCAGTAATTGCAATGTCAATCACACAAGGTGAAGATGGTAATGTACCATGTGCTGCTGTGCATTTCCAGAGAGGACCAAGATCTGGATCGATTTTCGATGTAATGGTAGTCCTCTGAGGATCTGATAGTAATGCGCTCCTTTTTGCATTTGAACATCAAGACAATACTGGTTCTGCTTCAGACGTTTCTCACCTTGAGGTATAGCTGGTGGAGTTTTGTAGTTGGATAGGCACTGTAAGCACTTGTTTGTCAACTTCTTGTGTTAGATGATCTAATCAGATATAAATAAATAATAATAATAATAATAATAATAATAATAATAAAATAAATAATTATTTTAAATATTAAATACCACGCCCCTCTCTCCCGGAAACTAGAACGTCTAGGCCAAATTGCGCACAAGTCGCCGGCGACTTGTGTTGGATTCTAGCCTGGAATACAGTTGTCAGAGGCCAAATTGCACACAAGTTGCCAGCAATTTTAGGTCTTATCATGGTTGTTTGATGTCAAAATCTGCACAGGTCGTCAGAGACTTGATGGACTGGCCATTTTGAGCCATGCAAGATGTGGGTTTTGGACCGTGGGAAGTCTTATTATTTTCAATTGAAAATTTTAAGAGGTCGGTTTTGACCCCGGTCAGCTATGGCCATGGGCTTTTTCTCACACAAGTCGCCGGACCGTCCAAGATGCCTCGAGGAGGGCCTTGGAGGCCGGTGCCTGACACAAGTCGCCAGTACTGTAAGTACTTTTTAAAAGTATATAACTAGTATTCCAATGTCGGCCAGCACCAAGTGAGTCTTTGCATGCAGAAAATTGT
>QLOM01002030.1:0-34776 GCA_003313785.1 Termitomyces sp. MG148 | reverse complement strand
AGGCACATATAGTAGATTAGCCTTAAAAACTCATTTAAACTCCGTGAGTATGGGTCTGATTGCTTTCCTTCGACTTGGAGGATACTCGTCTCGCCTCCTAAGAATTAACACTTCAGTGCTGTATCACACTTCTGCTATGATGCCTTCTCGTTTCGTTCCTTCAAGGCTTGACGTAATTGAAGATATCATCCAGGTGGATATCACCCGATATCCGTTGGTGATGAGTTTGACCAAGGTCGCTTCAGGATCCTTCATAAACTCGGATTTGGAGGTTCTTCCACTGTTTGGCTGGCGCGCGACCAGCGACAAGGCAAACACCATGGGAGTATCGTCACCCTCAAGGCCATGCGCGCCGATGTTTCCTCATCCCAGTCCCCAAGCGAGATCCCCGAACTGGCCATCCCTCAAAAACTCAGAGCATCTCTCCCTCCCTCTGAGTCTGCTGACTTCCAGACTGTTATTCACCACTTCTTCGTCCAAGGCCCGAACGGTTCCCATTTGTTCCTCATATTCCCTATTGCTGGCCCGAATATCATTGCTATGTCTGACTCTCCCGGGAGAGTCGCTGGTAGTCGACGGTTGCGTGCAGACTTGGCTAGGAAAGTTTCCAAACAATTAGTGACAGCGATACATCACATGCACAACGTGGGTGTTGTTCATGGAGGTCGGCCGTCTTTCCTCTTTTCTTAAAGATGTTAGTTAACCGACAGGCCAGACCTGACCACATCGAATGTCATGTTTGGCCTATCTCCCCGCGTACTTGAGTGGTCGGACACGGAAGTATACCTCCATCTGGGTCATCCCGAGACGGAAGAAGTCAGAACTCGTGATGGACGACCACCTGGCCTTCACGTACCAGCCGTGCTCGTCGCCCCCATCCAGAATTCCAAAATTTCAGACGCATCGCTTCTTCAAGAAAAAATTACTATATGTGATTTTGGCCAGTCCTACCTCGCCGCCTCTCCGCCGCCGTCCTATGTACCGGGGACGTTACTCAACTACCAGTCGCCGGAGGGGCGCTTTGACGGGCACGTAGGCTTTGAGGCGGACATCTGGTCGCTTGCATGTGCGATTTTCGAAATCCGCGCGGGGTTCCCTCTCTTCGAACCGATTTTGGGCAGTGACGTAGATATACTCAGGCAGATGGTCGAGACCCTGGGACGACTACCTGATCCTTGGTGGGGTACCTTTGAACACCGTTCACTGTGGTTCGAGGAGGATGGGCAGCCAAAGACCGAGCAGGACCAAGAACGTGCTGGCGTGCTCCTGACAGCTCACGCAACCTCCATCAGGACAAAGTTGCTCGGCATAGGTGTGCAGGATGCTCTGCCGTTCGGACATGATGATGATGGGCCAATGATGGAGAAGCATGGGATGAGACTGCCTGGCGTAGAAGTTGAACTGTTGACCGATCTTTTGGGGAAGATGTTGAAATATAGACCGGAGGAGAGGATTTCTATACAGGATGTCATTCGGCACCCATGGTTCACGCTGTGAGGTTTTCTTATCAATGCTCTTTGCTCATTTGCTGCCATTTGCTGCTCTTGCAACGTTCTGAATGTATTTCCCAAAGGTTCAAGCGTAAACTTCTGGTGACTAGCCAGGTGATAAGGCCAGATTTTTCCTATCAATGCTCTTTGCTCATTTCCTGCCATTTGCTGCTCTTGCAACGTCCTGAAATGTATTTCCCAAAGGTTCAAGCGTAAAATTCTGGTGACTAGCAAGGTGATAAGATCTGGCCTTAATATATGTATGTATATACTGCACCAACCACATATTCCTTGACTCAAAGATGAATGTAGATCCGAGCACCTTAAGACAACAATACATCAAAACCTTCCATTCTTCAACCCCTCGATTACCAGTTACTTGTTGTTTCTTGGTTGCCATCACTATCAACCAGGATGGAATCCCTATCCTTGTACTTGAGCTCCCAGAGCTCGGGGTTGGGAGCAGCCGGCGTTGGGGACAGTTCAGTAAGCGGGGTCGTGATTGACATTGTAGTGCAGGGCAAAGCCCACGTTTATCTTGCCTATGAGGGCTGACTTGTCATTCAATTGGACATTTCGCAACGCATCAGGCATTTGTTGGCTGCTTTCAGCCACTACAACTGGTACAATCACAGCAGTTTGCATAATTGTTGGCACTCATGGGAAAATTAGAAGGATGCCAACAACATTGCGCTGTAATTTCTGCATCCATGCCATTCTGTAAGCTCTCACAAGACCTTAGACTGGCTACTATTTGACTCTATGAGAGGGAATTACTACCTCTATGTGATATATTAGACTGTCTTTGGATCTCTTGGCATACCTTCTACCGAATTCTCAATCTCTGGCAAACAACAGACGATGTTGTGAGGCACACATATGGAATTCAAGGAAGACCAAGGCTTCTTCACTTTGAAGATATTGACTACCTCAAACAGATGGTTCAGCACCAACCAGACTGGTTTCTTGATGAGCTTCAATTCCTCTTGCACACCAACCAATCTATTTCACCACACTTCACTACGATTCATTGAGGACTTCAACAAGCCTGAGTATTAGCAAAACAGCTCAAGAAGATTGCATTGGAACGAAAAGAGAATCTTTGAGTTGATTTCATCCAACACATGGCTCAGTATTGACCAGGGCAGCTTGAATTTCTTGATGAGGTGTCTAAAGATGAACAGACAAGCTTTTGGAGGTTTGGAAGGTCATGGAAAGGATCTTGAGCTGTTATGAAGGGTGTTTTTATCAGGAAAAGGAGATTCTCAGTTCTGACATTAGATGGTATGGTGTCAAACACAGTGGGTGAGGGTTCTATGATAAAGGCCCTTGTGTGCTTGTCATGGACAATGCATATCCATCATGCGGCTGAAATCCAGGTCATTTCATGATTTGGTTATTACTATCTTGAATTCATTTATTTCTGCCTATCACCAATGTCCTCTAAGGTGTTCAAATTGAATATCTTCCTTCTTGCCCTCCTGACTTGAACCCTATTGAAGATGCTTTTTCAAAGGTCAAATCTTTTCTATGACATCATCAAAACCTGCTTGTGACTGAAGAAAATGGCATGGTCTTTGATTTGATGGAGGTTATGGACATTGTTACAGCTGCTGATGCACGGGAATATTTTTTACATGCTGGTTATTTGTAGAATACAGGTGTCATTGGTACAATATCATTTTACATGGCTGAATACATGCAATTATTGCAAGAAGAGCAGCAAAAAAGAATATAAAACATGTGAGAACTATAATGGATTGTTTGTCCACTCAATTTCCTTCAAGTCAACAATCTCACCCAGAAGAAATCCCATACCCTTCAACTCAGACACATCAATATAATAAAAAGCTTGAGTACCAGTATAGGCATTGTCTGCAAGCTTCTTCAAGATGTTGTCTGAGAGGTTATAGAAACAACATAATGTTGTTATATCTAGTGATACGGTGGTCTTCATTGAGTGAGACCCACCGGGTTGAAATAAATAATAAAAAGTGTATTTATGCCCAAGGAAGCACCTTATTCAAGCTGAGAACTGTAAGTAAGGATAAAGAAAGCCAAAAACTGTAGGCCAGGCTCACCAGATGGCTCTATAACCTCACCTCCACCAAGCAAACGGCCCAAATCGACGTCAGACATGACGAGGAAGCCTCAGATCAAAAATTGATCTGGCTGGGGATAGCCAAGGTGGTGGCTGTGCAAAGAAGACAATGGGATCATGGATCACTGATCTGTGATCTGATTACATCAAGCCAAAAGCCAAGGTAGTGGTTGTGCAAAGAAGATGATGGGGTCATAGATCACTGATCTGTGATCAAAAGAAGTCTGATCATATCACGCCAAATCAGTGGCTGTGTGAAGGCGTGATAAGATTGTCATGGCAATTGCCGATCATGATCTGCCATCACACCATCAAACCTTCAACAGTCGAGCAATCTTGAAACTCTTATCACTACATACTAGTACGCTACCCACCAGACACAAACCGACGCTACACTAGTTCCTCCAGACATGCATAGGAAGGCTCAACAGTTGAGGGAGTGACAGAGAAAGAGAGAGAAGGTGTGGTTGTGTGGGAACGACAGGTGTTAAGCATTCTCGTAATTCCGTCGTTACCAACAGAATCGTCATGGTTCTTTTTTTTCGTGTATCACGTTGAGGTCTCCTGTAGCACAGCACAAATAAACATGCGCGTGGATGCACCCTGGGCCAAAATAGGGATTTGGAACCGTAAGCTTTGCAACCCGAAACATATGTTGATGTTGAACGCGCAGTCCGTAGCTTCTCTTGCTTGTGCTTGTGCTTCTGCCACGAGTCTTCCGTGTCGGTGTGCGCCTCCTCCGCGCCCGTGTTTCTCCGTCTCGCTCTCCACAGTCGGCTTTCCTCTCAATCCACACTGAACAGTGCAAAAGGTCTCGGTCTCGGTCTCGGTCTCAGCCGCACACCCAGCTGCCCACCGCGGGGTTCATCAGGAGGTCAACAGGCCGTGGCCTCAGACGCACCGGGCAAGAAGCTCGCAAAGGCCGACCGACCATGACGAGAGGCGGCGACGGTAATTGCGAAGTAGAGAAGGCGACGAAGGAGGGTACGATGGCTGTTGCAATGTTATACAGAACGGGGCTGGGTGCGCGTTGGCATGGTGAAGTGAATGGGAGGGATGTGCGTAGGGGTTGTACAAAAGCGAAACAATGATGCCCTGGCCCAAGTCCGTATTTTGTACACCGACAACTGCGGGCATGCCGCTCGGGGATCCAGGGAATGGCGGGAGGATGTTCAACGGCGGCATTGAGGGTATGACCGGCATACTCATGCTTCTGGAGTTTTTGCCCGTGAGTTTGTGTGATCTGCTCGAATTCTTACCATGATCTTATACATCGTTATGTGCAGTGGGGCAGTGCGATGCCTGGGTGGCGTGTTGGGGATTGGTGCTTTCAAAGATCGAGGTTGAGCGGAGACAGGATCGTGCTGTTAGCGATGGCGTTGGCAGCCATGGTTAAAGCAGAGGTTACAAAGCTCGAGGGCGCAGGCGGTAAAGCTGAACGATCCTGCTTTGTCGCGAGGTGCATTGTACCAGAGCCCGTGAAGACGAAGACCTCAGGACACTAGGCGCCGGTGCCGACGCTACTCTGGTCCTCTGGTTTCAGCACCGAGGGCGACCTGCTCCCCTTTCGTGAATGTTTCCTGCGGCGGTTGGGACCAGACATTTGTTGGATGATTGTGATACCATACTGTCGACTAAGAATACCCTTGATACAAATCTAGGTATCGCCCGATAAGTCTTGAGTGTTGCTTGAGTGCGCTTCCAGTAGTAAACAAGGACATTATCGTATTTAGGCTTCCTACAAATGGATACTTTTCACGTGGTGTAGGAGAGGTCCATGCGTGAGAGACCCTCTGTCATGGAGTCAATGGAAGTGAGAAAGTGTATTCTTTCCTCCCCCAAGTCCTTTGTTCAAGTTCGATCATTAACGCACCCATGCAGAATATCAACACAAACCAGAAACAACGCGGTTTGAGGATGCTATCTTTGGGTATGTTGTTTTGACTGGGAACGACGATTACTGAGGATGGATTATTCAGATGACGGTGGTGTACGTGGCCTGTCTGAACTTATCATTCTCAAAGAAATTATGTTTCGCCTTATGCGCTCGGAGAACCTGGATTCTCTTCCTAAGCCTTGTGATTATTTTGACATAATTGGTGGAGCTGGAACAGGAGGGTATGTGACAAAGCACCACTACAAAATTGACTACTCAATGGTGTATCAGAGTCATTGCATTGATGCTTGGTCGACTCCGTATGCCTATTAATTTGGCTATTGAGAAATATGTCTTGTTTAGCCAGGAGGTTTTCTCGGATGTCAAGAAATGGAACCCTCGGACTGAGAAGTTCATGGCAACTGTTTTTGAGTCTAGTATGAGAGGCATTTTACAATCTGCTGGATTTCCAGAAGATGTTATGATGCAAGAGGATGGTGCTACCTGCAAAAGGTACCTAGGTGTTTTTTCGTTTCTGTCACTCAACTAACATGTGTTCACCTTGAAAGTTTTGTGGTGGCTCTTCCTTCTGCTCATATGACACCTCGGATTTTTAGGACGTATAAAGTAATGGCCAATTCAGGGTATGATTGTACAGTGGTTGAGGCTGCTCGTGCTACCACTGCTGCACCTGATTTATTCAAACCTGTGTCTATCACTTCTGAGGGAATCTCTGAAACCTTTATTGGTGCAGGTCTGGGCTATAGCAACCCAACCAACCTTGTTTTGAAAGAGGCTGTATCAGTTTTTGGACCTTCTCAGTCAGTAGCTTGTTTTGTAAGTATAGGAGCAGGACATCCTGGTCATATTACCTGGGAGTCCAACAATGCTTTAGGCCAGCTTCTTCATCAGCTAGCTACCAACTGTGAAGCCCTAGCTGAAAGCTCTGTAGACAATTACATTCAAGTTCCTGGTCTGTTTTACAGACTTAGTGTAGAGCAAGGCCTTCAAAAGATAGCTCTGGATAACTGGAATAAACTACCAGAAATTAAAACACATGCTTTGGCATACTTGGAAAAGCCCACCATCACACAGGAATTAAATAAACTTACAGACACTCTACAAAGTTGTTTGCAAAAGACTACTCTTGAAGCTCTTCGTAAGTTACTCAGGATTAATTGTTTTATTTGGTGACATTTTTTTATTAGGAGGTGGAATTATCTCTATCAATCTTTCTAATAAAGAAACACCTTTGGAATCTGTACAAGCACTTCTTCCCATTGTTCCTGCTCCATCTCCATTGTTTATTGGCAGAGAAAACATTTTGTCAAACCTTGAAAAGTGTTTTAACCCTCAGCAATCTTCATTAAAGATGCAAGTGCAGCTACACTATGTGCTATATGGCTTGGGTGGAGCTGGAAAGACACAAATTGCATTGGAATTTTGTCATAAATATGGAAACAGGTATGAAACAGCTGCATTTTTACTAAATTATTGTCTAATTTTATTAATTAGATTTTCTTCCATGTATATGATCAATGCTAGCTCTAAAGCATCAATTGAACAGTTTCTGACTTTGCTTGCTCAGAATGCTAAATTGACTGATACCACACCTGCTTCTGCTCTCATATGGCTCTGTTACCAAAAAAATGAATGGTTGATGATCTTTGATAATGCTGATGATCCTAACCTAGATTTATATGAATTTTTTCCAGACTGTAGTCATGGAAATATCATTATAACTAGCAGAAATGAAGGATCCAAGACATATGCCACTGAAAATTATCAAAAAATTGGAGAAATGACACTTGAAGATTCTTTAGCAGTTTTTTATAAAGCTAGTCATAGAAAAAAGAATGAACAAGAAGCTGCCAAAGAGCTTGTTGAAGAATTGGGCTTCTTTGCATTGGCTATTGTTCAAGCAGGAAGTTATCTTTTTCACAATCAATATATTAAAGTGAAGCAGTACCTTCTAAGCTATAAGAAAGATATGAAAAGATATTTGGGAGGAACAAGAAAGCAAAAAGTAGACAAGTATCAACTGTCTGTTTTTGTTACTTGGGAAAAAAGTTATCAAAAGCTGGATGAAAAAGCAAAGGCAATTCTAATGCTATGTGGTGTGCTACACAACTCTAAGATACCTGTGTCAATCCTTGAAAGAGCCTGGAAAAATCTTTCTACCAGTGAAATTGAAATACAAGAATTACAGAACTTTCTTAAAAATTTTGCTACAGATGACAAAAAATGGAGTGATGAGTTACTTGAAGAAGCACTTGAAATGCTCAGATCTTATTCCTTGGTAGAAATACAGGGAACAGAAGTTATGCTGTTGGAAATTCATTCACTTGTTCATTGCTGGGCTTTTGAATCATTATTAGGCAAAGAGCAGAAAAAAGCTCAACAATGTGCACAACAGCTATTTTATTGTGTTGGAGATGAAAGGTTAGAATACAATGATGCAGCACAATTGGTACTGCATATACAAGCATTGCTAAAATTTTTGAATTATAAATGTGATAATTACAAAATAGCAAAAACACTGGGCAAAATTTTCTTCACTGCCAACTTCTGGAATGATGCAGAACAGCTTCAGCAACAGGTGCTTGATGAATGCAAAAGAGCATTGGGAGATAGTCACCTAGACACTATTCATGCTATGTTTAATCTTGCTACAACATTCTCAGAAAGTAGAAATCTAACAAAGGCTGAGACTCTTGGACAGGAAGTCCTCAAGATTGCAAAAGAAGTTTTGGGAGACAATCACCCAGACACTATTCAAGCCATGTCCAACCTTGCTGTAATAGTAAGTCAAGGTGGAAAACTAGAGAAGGCCGAAATTCTTGGGCAAGAAGTGCTTAAAATAAGAACAGAAGCCCTTGGAAATAATCATCCAGGTACTATTACAGCTATGTCAAACCTTGCAGTAACATTCCATAAAGGTGGAAAGCTGCAGGAAGCCGAGAAGCTCCAACAGGATGTTCTCAGAATTAGAAGAGAAACTTTTGGTAGTAATCATCCATACACTCTTCATGCCATGGCTAACCTTGCTGCAACATTCAGTGATAGTGGAGAATTTAAGGAGGCTGAGAATCTTGGACAAGAAGTGCTTAGGATGAGAACAGAAGCCTTTGGAAATAATCATCCAGACACCATTCAAGCCATGTCCAACCTTGCTTCAATATTGTGGAAAAGTGAAAATTTGGAGAAGGCTATTAAACTTGAGGAGAAAGTGCTTGAAATTACAAAAGAAACTTTTGGAAGCAATCATCCAGCAATTATTCAATCAATGTTTAATCTTGCTGCAATATTATGGAATGTTGGGAAATTAGAAGAGGCAGAAGAGCTCTATCAGAAAGTGCTCAAGGTTAGAAGCCAAGCTTTTGGAAACAATCATCCAGACACTCTTCAAGCCATGTCTAGTCTTGCTGTAATTTTACTGAAAAAAGGAAAAGTGCAAGAAGCAGAGAAACTCCAACAAGATGTTCTCAAAATTAGAAGAGAAACATTTGGGATTAGTCATACAGACACTATTCAAGCTATGTCTAACCTTGCTGTAACCTTCAGCAAAAGTGGAAATTTCTTGGAGGCGGAAAAGCTTGAGCAAGAAGTGCTACAAATGAGAACAGAATTGTTTGGAAGCAGTCATCCAATTACTATTCAAGCTTTGTCCAACCTTGCTGCAACATTCTATAATAGTGGAAAGTTGCAGGAAGCATTACAATTTCAGCAAGAGGTGCTCAAGAAGAGAACAGAAGCTTTTGGAAGAAGTCATCCAAATACTGTTCAAGCCATGTCTGATTATGCCATAATATTAGCTTTAGGTGAAAAATTAGAGGAAGCTGAGAATCTTGAACAAGAAGTGCTCAAAATAAGAATAGAAGCCTTTGGAACTAATCACCCAGGCACTATTCAAGCTATGTCTAACCTTGCTGGAACATTCAGACAAAGTGGAAAATTAAAAGAGGCTGAGAAGTTTGAACAAGAAGTCCTTAACATTAGAATGGAAACTTTAGGAAGCAACCATCCAAACACTATTCAAGCTATGTCTCACCTTGCTGCAACATTTTGTCAAGGTGGAAAGCTACAAGAAGCAGAGAAGCTTCAACAAGAAGTGCTCAAAGTTAGAATATCAACCTTAGGAAATGATCATCGACGAACTTTACAAGCCAAGTCAAATCTTGCTGCAACTTTTAGAAAAGCTGGAAAATTGAATGAGGCTGAGAAACTTCAGCAAGAGATACTCAAGTTCAGAAGAGAAGCTCTTGAAGTCAATCACCCAGATACTATTTTAGCCATGTCTAACCTTGCTGCAACATTTAGTCAAGGTGGAAAACTGGAGGAAGCAGAGAAGCTTGAACAAGAAGTACTTGAAGTTAGAATGAAATCTTTTGGAAGCGACCATCCTCAGACTCTTCAGGCTATGTCTAACTTGGCTATGACTTTGAGTACAAGAGGAAAATCATTGGAAGCTGAAAAACTTAGAGAGAATGTGCTCAAGATTAGAAAAGATCTTTTTGGAAAAAGTCATTCAGATACTATTCTAGCTATGTCTGAACTTGCTGCAATGTTTAGTCAAAGTCAACAAATACAGAAGGCAGAGATGCTTCAGAAAGAAGTACTCAAAGAAAGGACTGAAGCTTTTGGAATCAGTCATCCAGACACCATTCAAGCCATGTCTAATCTTGCTGTAATCTATAGTCAAAATGGAAAGCTACAAGAGGCAGAAAAGCTCCAGCAAGATGTGCTCAAAGCAAGAGTTGCAGCTTTTGGAAGTAGTCATCCAGATACTCTCCTAGCTATTTCTAATCTTGCTGGAACATTTAGAAAAGGTGATAAGTTGCAGGAAGCAGAGAAGCTCCTGCAGGAAGTGCTCAAAGCTAGAATTGCAGCTTTTGGGAGTACTCATCCAGATACTCTCCAAGTCATGTCTAATCTTGCTGCAACATTTAGTAGAGGTGGAAAGCTGGAAGAGGCAGAGAAGCTCCAACAAGAAGTGCTCCAAGTCAGAATAGCAGCCTTTGGAAACAGTCATCCATACACTATCCAAGCCATGTCTGATCTTGCTGAAACATTTGATCAACATGGAAAGCTAAAGGAGGCAGAAATGTTCAAGCAAAAAGTACTCCAATATAGAGAAGAAGCTGCTCAAGCCAGTCATCAGAACACTACTTAGTAAATTTTTAGGTATCTACAGAAACTAATTTTTGTTTCAATGATATACTTTTTTAAGTCTTTTAAATTCCATTCTTCTCACTATAAATAACTCAATTTTAATGTATTTCACAGAAGCACTATTGCATATCACATGTGAACCAAGTTAGATATTTACAATCAGTAGCAAGGCTCATAAGTATTGTGTTTTTTTCTAAATAGCTTCTATCAATTTAAATAAAGCCCAATCTTTAAAACATATCTAAAGGCAGCATGTTTCTGCAATAGTTAGCTACTTACAAGTAGATATTCTGTAAACCTGCTAGAATAATAGATTGCTTGAATTGTATTGACTGACAATACTCATAGAGTCATCTGCTAGTTGTCTGAGCTACTCCAAACCATAAAACAACAGTTTTGAACTTAGAAATAGGGTTTTCAACATATAGTTTGTTCACAGTTTACAAGACTTCAGCAAGAAATGTCTATTTGTCTATTATTGATGCCTTTTCAGCACAAAGCAGCAGCCATCAACAAGAAGAGTGAAGCAATGTCAGCTGAGTCACCATTCATCTATTACTCAAAACTTACTTTAGGAAGGAAGTATACAAAGCCCTACATGCTCCAGGCTGTTTGGGCCAAGTATGGTGGATTTTGGAGTTTTTGGGATCAAGACTAGAAGAGAGTCTGTGAAGAAGATAAGTCCAGGGAAAGACAATGTTGAGACTATTGCAAGTGTCATTGTAAGTATGCATTGGCAAGGGTCAACATAAAATTTTATATTACATTGACATATTATATATATACTAACACACCTACTACTCTCAGTCAATTATTCTACAGACTGAGGATGAGTACCTATAGTATTATGCATACAGAACATGTACTGATGTACCATAGATTAGCACTGACCAGTGTTTGTATATCTATGGTGATGCAAAATGTAGTAGTTTACTCTATGTAAAGTAGTTCAAACTGAAATTTGAACTAAGCTTTTTAAGATATTTCAACTTCTCAATTTCACTGAGTATATGGGGCCAAAGTTACACTCATGCACACTTTGTAAAAGTGGTTTATAAGTTTTAATTGAATTATTTGAATGAAAACTAAGGTTATCACTTGAAATGGGCTCAACAAGTATTATTACTAAATGCCCAAAGACAATCTATTTGCTGTAGCCTAAGACATCCACTCTCTGGGAACTCCAAGCCATGGCAAGGCAATTGCTTGCTCAGCTTTCCCAAAACCCTCTCCCTTTTATACTTCCTCCTGTCATGCATAGACCATTGTCAGCTGGCATGATTATGTGTCTTTTTTTGTTATTCTGCTTAGCTTGGGCATTGGCTGTGGTAGTCCAGTGCTTGGGTAGCATACTGGCTATGTGTTTAGCCTTAGTTTGTCAGCTAAACCCTCAACCTTGACTCTTCCTCTCTATTCTCTGATTTTCTGATTCTACATCCATTTTTTGTGTGCTAATGGTTTGAAGGATACCATTTTGTGGTGTGAAGTGTTGACATGGAGGATAGTAATAGACTCTCATCACAAATATATTGAAGGTTTGATGTGTTGATCTTAGATCATGATCTATAATCAATTTTCTTAGCTTTATGTATAGCCACCAGTACCCATTGTGCTGACTAGTACAGCTACTGCATAGCCACCACATAACTAATGATGATAAGCCTTGGGCTGGGCTCAGTGCACTGGTGCTATATTTAGCAATTTGTTCAACAATTGGAAATTGAACCATGACTACAGGATGCAATGCATGCAAGCACAGGACCTAGCAACTACAAGACTTAGAAGCCATGGGACTTAGCAGCCATGGAATGTCACTTGTCTTTGGACTCATGGAATGTTAGCAATCACTGGACTTGTCAGTCATGAGGTGACTCATGGGATTTAGCAACCACAGGACTTTAGCAATCATTTGACTTATTAGTCACAAAGCAACTCATGCTGACTTAGCAGTCACCTGCTGATCATCAGACCCTGGTCTGGCCTCCTATTAGTTCCCTGATCAAAAATAGCCAACCAACCCATCAAGTGATAGCTGCTAGTGATATTTGGTACCTTAGCAATGCCTATTATTCATTCAATGCTTAGCAACTTACTTAAGACAACCTCTTTGATGGTTTCAGACCTTAGCAACAGTCACCATGCATTTGGCTACTTTAGGTTGGAGAGTTGTTGAGTTCAAGACTGCCAACTTGACAGATGCTGTTGCTTAGCAAATTTCACATTCTATTTCTCCTGTCAT
Source organism: Termitomyces sp. MG148 (assembly GCA_003313785.1). Taxonomy (NCBI): domain Eukaryota; kingdom Fungi; phylum Basidiomycota; class Agaricomycetes; order Agaricales; family Lyophyllaceae; genus Termitomyces; species Termitomyces sp. MG148. Next base: position 21,898 of record QLOM01002030.1, on the reverse strand, counting down.
AAATGTGTCAGGGGACTGGTCTCTGGACTATGTCCAACTCTATTCCAAGCTTAGTCCAACGATACACCTATTCCTAGCAGATCTGACTGGCTGCTCAGCCCACCCTTTCCCTCCTTAGTAGTCAGCATTGATGAGTCATATGCATGGACCTTACTCAGCATCAATTATTGTTAGGTCATACTCTATTATATACCAGGGCCTGCTTAGTAAACAGTATTAGTCTTAGCACAGCTACCAATGTAGTATATATATATATAGGCAGCCTGTGGGATAGAATATCCCCAGGCTGAACAATAGCAGTGTTCTTCTGGCCTACACACCAAACCTACTGTAAGCTCTTTAGCGATGTCTGACCGCTTGGTTAGCCTTGCCAGTTCCTTGCTTGACTCTTGCTTGCCTCTACACCTGCTTGACCCCTGCTTGTCACCAGTGCTTGGCTCTGTGGAAGAAGTTCCACAGACGTTAAGTGTTCTCCTTACAAAATGTTCTTGAATTAACACTTAGCAACTTTTAGTTTAATTAATATGGCAACTTAGCACCTATAAATACTATACATATCTTGTCTTAGCCATCATCAAATCATATGCCTCATAGTTCAGATTTCATTTAGTGCACTCTAAGTCCTTTGAATTGTTAAAAAATAATTCTTGCCACCTTAGTCTTGCCAACTCTCATTTTTACAGTATCATACAGGCACAATATTGCCAACGTTTACATTGCTAAAGTTGTTACCAACTATAGCATCTTAGTGCCTTGCATCTATGGCAGGCTTATTGCTTAGATTGCTAAGCAAACTACTTATTTCTCTAAGTTCAAATTTACTTAACATACTAGGCTTCTGAGACCCTGCCTGGGACTCTCACATATAGCAACTGCTTAATGCTACTCTCTTTGAAGCGCTAGGCAACTTTTGGGTGTCATCAAATTAGAGTCCACTGCAAGGGACTTTAGGGCAGAATTCTGTCAAAAACCCATCTTCAGTGCCAGCACCACCTTCTCAGCCAGTCAGCAGGTGCCCTTCATCCTTTGCACCTCTTGCTTTCTACTCCCTAGCTTCCAGAAGCTTAACCTTGTCAAACTTGCTGATGCTTCAGCTGAGCTTACTGCCAACAACATCACTGACCTATTCCCTCACCAACTTGACTTTGACTCTATTGTTCCCAGACATCAGACACCACTTGCCAACTTAGCACAAGGGTCACCACCTTCACTGCTTACACTACTCTTTCAGCTATTCAGAACCCCTACATCTACACCACTACCATCACCAGCTCCCTTACCAACTCCTTTGCTACCAACTATATGCTTATCAACCACCATAGAGACCACTGTTGCTTAGTGCATGCCCTCTCACAACCACTTTTCAGTACCTAAATGGAACAAGACTAAATCAAGAGAACTTATGCAATGCTTCAAAGAACTGGAATACCCCTTTTGCAACTGTGGCATTACCAATCATACTCAAATGAAGGAATATGCAGTACAATATGTATCATATGACATGGCCAAAACTTGGACTGGACTCAGAGAATTTAGTGCCCTCATTCCAGTCTCTGGTAACCAACCTATTGAACCCAGGCCCCTTCCAGAAAGTGGCACCACTCCTCCAGTGACTGAATGATTGTGAGCATCTCCTTGTCATGGATTTTGTAGTTCTGCTTCATAGCGTTGAGGCTCTTAGAGTAGAAGACAACAAGGTACCACTTACCATTCTCCAGGGACTGCTGAGAGAGGACTGCACCAGTAGCAAAGTTGGAGTTGTCTGCCTTGACTTGGAAGGGTTGATCATTGTCAAGAAAAAGCAGCATGGATTAGGAAGTAGTGGCAGACTTCAGGGCATCAAAGGCCTGCTGCTCCATGTTTCCTCAAACCCAAGCAACGTTCTTCTCAGTGAAGTCAAAGAGAGAGTGAGTGTGGTGGGAGAAGTCCTGGATGAACCACCAATAGAAGTTGGTGAACTCTAGGAAGGCCTGCACTTCCTTCTTGTTCTAAGGCTCTGGCAACTGCGTAACGCTGGCCACCTTCACTGGGTCTATCTCTGCCATGCCATAGGAGATGATGAGTCCAAGGTACTCAATGCAGGTCTGCTCAAACTCACACTTCTCTGGTTTGAGGTAGAGCTAGTGTTGGCAGAAACAATCCAGGACAACTTGCATGATCCAGTGGTGCTCCTCTAACATTTTGGTGTAGATGAGGATGTTGTTGAGATACATGCAGACCACACCATCTGCTATCAGGTCCTAGAATATGTTGTTCATCATTGTTTGAAAAGTAGCAGAGCTGTTGGTGAGTCCAAAGAATATCACCAGGAGTTCAAACAGTCTATGGTTGGTCCAGAATGCTGCCTTCCACTCATCTTCTTCCTAGATGTGCATGTTGTTGTAGCCCCAGCAGACATCCAACTTGGTGAAGTAGTGTGCACTCCAGAGGTTATTAATTAGTTCCAAGATGAGGAGAAGTGGGTAGCAACTCTTGATAGTCATTGCATTGAGTATGCAATAGTCCTGGACCAACTGGAGAGAGCCATCCTTCTTTTTGATGAGAAACACTAGGGAGGCCATCAGGGACTTTGAGGGGGTAGATTTGTTCAGACTCCAGATTTTCTTAGAGAAATGTGTCAAGTTTATCCTGCTCCTTGGATGCTAGCAGTTAAACCTTGCAGTTGGCAGGCTTCAAATCCAGCAGGAGTTCAATGGTATGGTCCCAATGCTTGCACTCTAGGAGGAAGTCAAACAAGGCCTTTGAAAAGACATCCTCAAAGTTATGTAGGTGGTCAAGGACTGCATCTCAGAAAGCCCTTGGAGGAGTGTTTGCTGCAAAGGCCTGGGCCAGTTGTTGGAAAATAGTCTGGCTAGATCTCTTCCACAATCAGTGGAGGTTGCAGCATAGTGGTATAGATGTGGTCTCCTACCTCAATGGCTTTATTTGGAAGCTCTGAGTCCTGCATAGGTAGGAACTCCCCTTCACGTCCTTCTTCCTGGCTAGGCTCCTATTTGCTGTGTCTGTTGTTCTTGTAGAGGGCCTCTCTATAAGAGAATGCCAGAGGCAGAGGGGCCAGCAGGTCAAGATCTGCAAATAGAAGGTATTCTACATGGCCTGCCTGAATAGCTGCATGTTCCTGCATTTTGTGGTGTGCCACTTCTTCTTCACTTTGTCTGCACAAGTAGCGCAGTGCTAGGAGCATCAACTCATGCTTACCTCTCTCAAGGCCCAGTCAATCTCAAGGTTGTGCTTCCAGAGCCATGGAAACCCCAGAATCATATTCTGCTTGCCAATGCTTGTGACCGCAAAGATGGTGTGCTCCACATGGGACTTGTAGTGCAGGATAAGGTCTACAACGGACTTGATGGACCCTGCTTTCTTATAAGTGCCATCAACATTGTACACCGGGATAGGGGATAGGAGGGGCCAAGTAGTGAGCTGGTGCTGTTCCATATAGCTAGCGTTTACAAAGAGTCCCATTGCTCTGGAGTCTAGGAGGGCAACTACACTCTGAGTCTGTTGTATGTCAGTGGTTTTGATTTTCATATTCATCCAGAGCAAATTTGACAACAGAGTAGATGCAATTACATAGTGGCAAGGGAAGCAGTGCTCCTACATGGGAACACACACCCATGGAGGGGTTGGAGAAGACTTAGGAGAATCATTGGGTATGTCAGGAGTGGTGCTTATGGTTAAGAGTAATGAATTGTCAACAGAAACTGTATTGATTTGTTATACTGATAGACATGCAAACTGGTTAGCACTAGGCAACAGAGGCATACTTTTCATCTATTGCACCCCTAAAAACCCTCCTTTGGCTCCTCTGGCCCTCTAGCAAGAAGAAGCACCTTGCATGCATCCTCCAGGGTAGGCATGCCTGGAGAAGGTATTCCAGCCACATTGAGGGCTGCTAGGAGCTGCAGGAGCAGTTCCTCCTGCTCCTCTGGAGACAAGTATTGCACTTCTAAGCCCTAGAGACAGTGGCAGGCAAAGTGGCCCTGTATGCCACGGCATTGGCACAAGGAAGAGAGCAATGCATGCCGCTGAGAGGTGTCCACATCCATTGGGGTGCCAGGAGATAGCACTGGAGGTGCAAGAGGTGCTGCCAACAGCGTTGTTGGGGCAAAGGTGGCTGGTCAACAAGGGACCGTGATGGGTGAGCATGAGGGCGGCATGGAGGTTGTGGCCTTGCATAGCTCTTGCTTGAGCTCCATGAGCTGCCACTGCTCCTGGGCTACTCAGTACCACAATAGGACCTGGTTGTCCACCAGGCATTCTCCTGCAAGATTGTTGATGTGCTTCATTAGGATTGGATGGACTCCTTCCTAGAAGATGAGGCAGAGCTGCAAGCCATCAGGATACTTGGCTTGCTCTATCAACACACAAAACAAGTCAATGTACTTGTTCAGGGATTGCTTCCCCTGGCCATACTGGTTCTATTCTTGTAGGACCAGTGCGGCGGTCTTGGCTAGGTTCCAGGAGAAAAAGTTGTCTCAGAATTCCTGTTCAAACTTGGCTCAGTCTGCAAAGCTAGCAACGCCACTAGGGCATCAGAAAACCCTCATCACATAGGTGGCTGCCCATTCCAACTTCATATAGGACAGGATCCACACAATTTTCAGTTCATTGAAGACAAAATAGTCACCACAGAGTTGGATGTAGATGATGCAGGACTGAAGGAAATGTTCCTCAGATGCACAGTCACCATTGTACATATTGGGAATTGCTAGAAACAGGATGTTGGAGCGCTCCCATGTCAGAAAAGAGAACCATGCAGTGCAAGAGCATTGCGCCGGCAGCAGAAGTAGCAGGAGTTTGGGTGCTGCCAGGTTGAGGCATTCAAGGAGCATGCAGAGAGAGTCAGAGATAGTTTTGGTGGTTTGGCAAAGATGGGTGAGTTTGGCAGTGTGTTGGGTAAGAGAGGCCTGGGTGAGTTGCACCTGCATTTCTAGATGGAGCAGGCAGGTTCAGGCTTCTTTGCTGGAGGCTGTGGTGTCCATGAGAGCTTCTGAAGTGGCAGGCTGAGACATAGAAAACATTGATACTTAAGCCTGGAGAGAAAGCAATAAATAGGAACTAAATAGAGTTCAGCGGCTATAAGAGGCTTCGAGACCAGGTTTAGAAGACTTGTTCTGCTATAAGGGCAATCTCCAGAGGTTGTGGCTAATCACACAACTAGCAGAGGGAGTTCCAAAGTCTATTAAAATCACTACAATACAACAGGAAATAACTAATCACCTAACAGAGAGAGTTCTAAAGAAAACAAGTCCAAGAAAACCTCTGTCATAGCGCAGCGCATTGGCATGGGAGCAGAAGGCATGGGAACTACTATACAGCATGACAGACTCAACTTCAGAAGGCACTTGGAGGGTTCAGAGATCTTTGGCAGTCTCTGAATAACTCCAGAGTCCCAAAAAAGGAAGTCTTTTGACAAGCATGCTGATAGTCTTGTGGAGTGCCCTCACTTTGATGCACAACAAGCCCTCTTCAAGGGGTAGTAGATGGTGATGAATCCAGATGTAGTAAAGTGACTTAATTAGTCTTCTGTCAGAAAGGGTAACTATCTACAAATGCATGAGTTGCTTACTGTACTATGCCGCTACACTTCCTGCTGACATTGTGGAAGCAATCTATCTTTAGCCAGTGCCCAACTCCTTTTTATCCACTACTAACTTGATTGCCAGACATGCCATCAATCTTGAGCAATGCAGTAAAGATGTAATGGACCTTTAGCCTTAGAATTGTGGTTCTAAGGCCTCATCAAAAAGTAGACAATAATTATTATATTAAATAATAATAATTTTATTAATTTTAATTAAATATTATAAGGCAGCCAATTTTACTGTCATACAACATAGTACTAGAATCACATTCTGATCTGGTTCTGCTGTGTGACCATAAGGCTTTGCGACTTATTTGACATTGTTTCAAAAGACCTAGCCCACCTACATGAGACAGTCTTTAGTACCAGACAGAAGGCAATGCTAAGGTTTGGAACTGATCATAGTGCCACCATCAGGGATTACAATTGCTCTTGTGGGTTGCTAGTCCTCATGAGAAATTCTAAGATAGAAACCACCCACCACTGCTGGCACTAGGTGTTTCCATTGGGAAAAGTGTAAAAGAAACTTGTTATAACATTCCAAATGTGCCAATTTCAGAAGAAAAAAGTCTTTAAATAAAGGAAAGTGCCTTTTTCTATCAGAAATTGGCACTTTGGAAATGGTATACTTTTTCTTTTATTTATTTATTTTATTTTTATTTTATTTTATTTTTCCCAATGGAAACACTTCCTAGTGCCAGCAATGCACAACAAAAAGATGCACTGCTGAGACTGGAAAGTATTTTCATTGGAAAAAGTGCAAAAGAAACCTGTTATACCACTTCCATGTTGTTTTTCTCCAGAAAATATATTAACATTTCCCCACCAAAATATTTAGAAAAATTTTCACCCTTTTCCCAACTTTTTCCTCATGAAAAATACTATGTTTTTACCATCCTTTTTCTAGAAATAGTGCCTTTTTTAGGGAAAAAGTGGTGAAAAGCATTTTTCATTGTAAAACAGTCAAGAAAAAGGTAAACATTTTTTTAACTGTTCTGGTGAGAAAATACTTACATATTTCTTGGGTAAACACCAAGTGGCATAACAGGTTTCTTTTGTACTTTTTCCAATGGAAATACTTTCCAGTGCCAGCAATAATGTGTCCTTGCTACTTAGGACCACTGGTAGCTATCTCTTGGAACCATGGAGGCACATATGTCCTTTGTGAGCTAGATGGGTTAGTGCTGCACAGACATGTTGCTGCCTTCCACCTGCACCCTTACTTCACACATGACCAAATCCCCTTGCTGCTCAAAGCACTAAACATAGACACTGCTAAACTTGGAGAACTTGAAGAAACCAATCTTTTGGATGACAACAACTTGCCACTCTTGAAAGAAGAAGAAGGGTAAAAGTTGCCAGGACACACTAAGCTTTCCTTACTTACCAACTCCCTTTACTTTTCTTTCTTATTCTTTACCTTACTACACAGACTTTGTTATTTCCTTCAAGATGCAGTGCTAGCACCCTATAGACACTTGGCATCTTGCACAACTCTCCACAAGAGTTTCCCACTATGATGATCTACTGAGTGTTTCCTCAATAAGCCAAGTTGCTAAATAACAAAATTTGCTAAGTTATTTTTTATAAGTCTTTTGAAACCCCCTTTTCCTTACCATATACACAGTCTTTTTTACTATCTGATTGCTTACCTCACACTATTCCAAGTCCCAAAAGAATATGCTACATTGTCTTCTACTTCCCTGCCAACCACAACCAGGCCTAAAGTTAGCACCTGTAAACATTTTTGAACTTTGTATAGTTGTACATAGCCAGAGGACACAAGGTCCTCCTCTTGTATGTTGTTGCACTCCTGCCATGCTAGCGCCTCCTTACAGTCCTGCTAGTATTGCCTTAAGATATCAACACTGCAGCCCAGCACCCTCTGCTCCATTCTCAACCCTGCTATCTTTGTGTCTACTGCCTGCATCCCCCATGCCATTACCAATTCCATCCCCACCATGTGGCCCATGTAGCATGGCAGCTCCTCTGGTGACCTCATGCCAGTCACTGGGTAGAGAAGTTCCTCTCTCAGCCATTCATAGAAGAAGTGGGCATTTGTAAGGGCAACCTCCAGAGGTTGTGGCTAAGTCACACAACTGGCAGAGGAAAATCCAAAGTTTATTCAGAACAGTACAGTACAACAGGAAAGATAACTAATCACCTACCTGGCAGAGGAAAATCCAAAGAGAAAAAGTCTAAGAATCCCTCTGCCGTGGCATGGTGCATCAGCGTGAGTGGTGGAGGTATGAAAACAACTATGCAGTACTTTCCAGAGAGTGCAGGAGCATCTCAGAGATCTCCAGTGATTGCCAGAGAACTCTGGGATTCCAAAAAAAGAAGTTCCCTGACATCACCTCTCCCCCTCCCTAGAGTGTGGCATCTCAACACATCAGGTAGAACAGATTGTGATTAGCGTGGTCAGTCAAGGAGATAGTAAAGGCCACAGATGACTTGGAGCACCTTGGGGTGGTTGCAGTGGAAGTCTCTGATAAGGGCAGGTGCATGAATATTTTTGGTGGGCTCCCAGGAGTTGTCCTCAATACCATAGCCCTTCCACTTGACCTTGTACTGTAGCTTACATTAGAACAGAGTGCTGTCAAAGATCTTCTCTACCTTGTACTCTGCTCCATTGCTGGTAAGGACCGGAGGTGGCAGAGGGAGAGCTTGTTGGCCAGGAATGGAGTTGTCTGGGGCAGGCAAGAGTTTGACCATGTTGAAAACCGGGTGCTGTCATGACCTGCTAACCCTGCATCCAACTCCGGACCTCAAAACCATCCCTGGAGGTCCTGGAGAATGACTCCTCCACCAGCCCCACAGCCCTGGACCAATTTCTGCCAGTGATATCACTCCTACAACCAACACTAATGCCACCGTCAATCACCCCAGCTATTGATTCCTATCATCCCAGCCATTACCGAGTGCTCCCAAGAAGTCACGCAAGCCCTCCGGACATCACCAACCCTTTCTGGACATTGCTGGCCCCCTCTGGCAATCATGCCATCATGCGCATCACCTGGCCATCATGTTGCCTCCCTCACACATCATTGCCCCCAAAAGCCCTTGACGCCACTGCTACCTGATTGCCACTGACACCTGCCACTCTATCAATTGAAACCAACACCCGCCAACTCATATAGAGTTTCGGAGCTGCGCTCAGACCCAAAGATTGAGGACTTGGCCCGGGACATATCTGCAAGAGTACTTAAGTGGTAGGATGGGGACTTAGTTGGTGATAAGACTTGGGCAGGGCTCAGTGCACCAGTGCTATTTTTAGCAATTTATGTTTTACAGCTAGCAGGGATCAAACTCAAGCTACAGGACGCAACGCAGAGTATCACGAGGCTTAGCAACCACATGACTTGGTAATCACCTGCTATTCACCTGACCTCAGCACCGGCCCCCTTCAGGCCCCCGATAGAAATGTAGTACTTCTCAAAAAGCTCTGGACAGGCCCTCCTTGATGGTTTCAGACCGTAGTGACGCTTGCAGTTGATCTGACGCTTAGCAACCTATGCAAGACAGGCCCCCTTGATGGTTTCAGACCTTAGCGACGCTTGCAGTTGATCCAATGCTTAGTGACCTATGCAAGACAAGCCCCCTTGATGGTTTCAGACCTTAGCGACAGTCCCTGTGCATTTGGCCTTTTCCACTGCTAAAATGATAAGTTGAACTTGCCGACTTGACAGACGCCATTGCTTAGCGACTTTTCACGTTCCATTATAATTTGTCTCCATTTTGTGATTGATTTAATTAGTGACTTTTTAGTTTAATTGCTATGGCAGCCTAGCGCCTATAAAAACTGTACATATTTTATCAAATTAGTCTTGCCAACTTTATCTTGCCAGCTGCAACTATTGACTTTTGTATTATGGTGCCATAAGGGCACATTATTGCCAACGTTTACGTCGCTGGAGCCTCTTACCAACTTCTAGCACACTAGCGCCTTGCAGGCTTTTGGCTTAGATCGCTAAGCAACCACTTTATTTCGTTAAAGTTCAAATCCCACTAAACAAACTAGGCTTCTGGGACCCTGCCCGGGACTCTCTCAAAACACTAGCGACCGCCCAACGCTACTCATACTTGAGGCGCTAAGTTTACCGTCTACCAGGACAGTGCCTAGCGACTTTTGGGCGTCATCATCGGTAGTCTTGATATTGCATACACACACCTGTATAGTTTGCTCCAGTATTTTGTTTTGTGTTCTTGAATCTATCTCTGCTTGTGTTCTGTCAACTTCTGCTTTGTATTGTGCTTGGTTTAACTCTGTTTTGTCTTGCATTTTGTACTCGTCTCAATTTTCTCACCTCATACTCTCTTCTTCTCACCCTCTATCTTGCAACTCTTTTCTGGTTTAATCCCGACCCATGTTTCCCTTCCCATCTATAGATTCTGACTCTTCTTAAGTCCCGGTCTCATTCTTAACCGCACTCCGGTTCATGATTGGCAGTGCTCATTGCAGAGCAGGTTGTATGCATTGGAATGAAGTGCACTTGCTTACCATAAAGGTCCACAACAACTATGTGTCTGGAGTATCAGAGGCCATGCTCTAACATGCAGCAGGAATGAGAAGGGAGGCATTATTGGGGCTTTGTCCAGAGGCAGAGATCACAGGTGCTGGTGTAGGTTCTTATGTAGCGTGACATCTGTGGCCATTAGTAGTTCTGGAAGACCAGCTCCAGTGTTTTCCATCAACTGGGGTGTCTGGCAATGTGGGAGTTGTTGATGCAAAATGTGGGGTTTGTTGAATTAATCAGAGGGACTTCAATTAGTGTAGACAACTAAACTTTACTTTCACGAGTTTTGTGGGGCTATGACACAGAAACTAACACTTGTAATGAAGTTGTAATGGTTTTTGTAGTTTTATTTTATTATTATAATGAACTGAAGCAGTTCACAATATAAATGGTCTCTGAAAAGATACCAACAAGTGACTCTAGTGAAGTCAACTAAATGATAGGCCTAAGCAGTCCACTCCTTGGAGACCCTGAGCCACACAAATAGTTTATTCAATGGATTAACAAACTTATGCTTAGTTTGAGCAAACTTAGTTCACACAAATATAGGCAATAAACTTGATTAACGCTGGTCTGAAGTACTCTAACTGGTTAGCCTAAGTAGTCCACTCCCTGGAGACCCTGAGCTGCATAGGTATTTCCTTGCTGAGTCCCTCTTTTTTTCCCCTATTTATAGTTTTTCTCCTGCGCATGGACCATGCATGATTTGCGTGTCTATGAGCTTCCTATTGGTCCGGGTAGGGGTTAAAGTTGAGTCTTCCTGAGGCCAATTCAATAAAATGTATTGAATTGGGAAAAATTGCTCCGGAAGCCTGTTTCAAGCTAGTTCTGGCCTCTGGTTCTGCATTTCTGGCATTCAAGACCTGCTAAGGGTCCTTCTGTTGTGTTTGCATGGTTCCAAGGTGTCTAGCGGTGCCCAGGGGAGTGGGATAGCATGCCTATAGGGCTCTGCATGTTCCAGGAAGAAAAAGTCACAAAGGTTTGATGGAATTGATGAGATTGATCTCAGATTGTGATCTGGAATCTTTGATTGATTCCATCAATTCTTAATTTAGACTGATTTCAGTATTTGGATCTTGATTTGAGATTAGATAGCTTAAATCTAATCTATTTTGATATGCTATGCTATTTTCAGCTTGATCTTTGATTTTGGATCTTTCTGTGATCAAATCAGCTTCTTTTAACACAGCCACATCTTTGCTTATCATTTCCATAAAGATTTCACTCCAAATCATCAATGATTGATTGATAGAAGTCTTGGCTATCACTATTTTGTCATTACTTGAAGATATGCCTCTAATTCAACTATCCAAGCACTGTTTGACATGTTTGACATGATTTAGCCAGTTTTAGGCTTGTTGAGAGGTGCGGAACATTATGGTATGTATAGCCTACAGGTTTTGGCTAATGATCATGTCTAGCTTATGGTTTTCAGCTTATTTTAGACATGTTTTAGGTTTTTTTGTTTTCTTTGTACCATTCCAGGAATACAATTATGTTTCCTATGTTTCCACCATGGTGGGCCACTGTATCATTGTGGTGTTGTTTGACAATGCACCTCCAAAGCTCGAGGTTGTTTGGCATGTAGATGCATCCCTGGAAGGTGAGGAGTCCATCCTTCTTGCCCTCTGTCCATGTTCAGGACCAACCCTGACTTCAACCTCAACTCCCTTCCCTATGCATGCATGACTTCCTCACTGACGCATCACGCATCAGTGGTGCATCACCTTTCCAACCTTCTTTCCCCATCTGGCCACCCCCTCTCAGCCTCTGTCCTCTTACATGCCCCCTGCCAAAACAGGTACTCCACCAATCTCAGGGCCTGCCCCTGCGCACCCCTGGCCTTCCCCAAGTATATAAGGCTTTGGCCCCTTAGTCAGTCCTTAGTCTTGGTATTATCTATAGTTCCTACTTATCTTTTTCTACTCTCTGTCTCTTTCCTCTATCTTCTCTCTCAATAAACTCATTTTCATCTCTATTTCTCACCCAATCTTAAGTTCCCAACCTCTTCCACTTGCGCTTAACCTCCATTGCCACTTCTGTTGAGCTACAACCATGATCATACTACTTCGGAGTACTTTGGATTACTTTCTCAAAGCCCTCTGCAACTCCTATTGCCCTCCAAGCCCCTCTGACTAATGGGTTCATTGCTCTATACTGGGTCAGCGGTCCCTGACATAATACCAAGACTCCCCTCATTGGAAGCTCAAATGGCAACCTACACCCAAAATTATATACCTCCTGCGATCTACCCTGTTGACACCTATGAGCATCCTCTAGTTGCGTACTACCCTTCTGACACTTTTTCCACTACTCCTCCACACCTCCAACAGTACTACCCTCCCTCTGTGCTGCATGCAAATTGGTACTAGCAGGTGGACACTCATGGATACCAGTTTGAACCCTTGGTTACCCAGGATCCAACTCTCGATTGGTATGCCCAGGCCCTCTACTATGCAACAGGTCCTGATTTGCAGCCCCACTCAGGGGAACACCTGGACACTCTACAAGCACACTGGAATGCCCTGGTCCCCACAAGTGCAGGGCTGTTTGTGGCTGGGGTTGGCATGGGGTATGTTCTGGAGACTAACTATCTTCCATGTGCCTCTGCACATCCTTGCCCTCTCCAGTGGGGAAATGTTGCGGCTCCAGCTGTATCAACTCTCCTCTCCTTCCTTGAGAAAGGCAATGTGCCTGGGGGGGTGTAATGGGCATGGTGCATTAGTACATAGAAATATTTTATTTACTCTATTTTACTTTTACATTATATTTTGTCAACTGCTTAGTTAATTGCTAAGCAGCCTTGTTCTTATCTTTGTACATATAGTCAATACCATTATTTGGGCTGATTCTATTGTCCAAAATAAGACTCCAAGGCTTGTAACTCTGTTACATTTTTTTGAATCATCCAATCTTGGATTGATTGCTTTCAGTGCTTAGATCTCAGCCTGTGCTTCTCAGCTTCTGCTTCTTTGATCCACTCTTGACTTCAGGTACGGCCACACAGGGATAGAAACTACTGGCCAACTCTATCATGATAATGATGTCAGGCAATCAGGCTAACAAACTAAAAAGCACAGAACGCGCTACACTAGATACAGGGCAAACCTGGGGGGCTGTAGCCAACACTTCCAGAGGCTTAGTCATCTCAAGGCTAGCCTCCAAATTACTAAGCAAGTCACATGAGACATGTGCATGACCTCTGGCAATGGCAATTTCCGAGTTTTTGATGATTTTCCCTTTTTTAGATTATAAAATTTATTGTGGCTTTTGTCATGCTGTACAGTTGCTTCCCATGCTTCTAGAGCCTTGGAAGCGTCACTCCTGGCATAGGGAATCCCTAGACTTGTTCTTTTTGGATTTCCCTCTGCCAGCTGTGTGACTGAGCCATAGCCTCCAGAGGTTGCCCTTACAGCAGAACAAGTAGAGCCCCCTTTAGCCTGCTTGAGCCCTCTCTTGCCCTTTTAAGTCACTCTCCCACTGGATTACCTCTGCTTCTCTGTTGCTTCTATGACCCAACCAGCCCCATCAGGTGCTCTCTTGGATGCTTCTGCCCCTCAGGATGATGCCTGGGGTCACTTGCCTGCTCTAGAGACTCAGGTGCAGACCACTCAAGCTTCCCTCACCCTCCACACCACCAAACTTGCTGGATTACATCAGGCCACAGACACTATCTCTCATTCCCTTCAGGCCCTCTTAGAGCGCCTCCCTCTCCCTCCTACTCCTCTCCAGGCACCTCCAGTTAGGGCTGACACCCCTCCAGTCCCTTGCTCTGGTATTCCTTGCCCAGCACTCCCAGATGCGTTCAATGGTGACCAAGCCATGGGCAAGTAATTTCTGCAGTCATGTATCACCTATCTGCAGCTCAGTGGTGAAGCCTTTTCTTCTGACGCTCTCAAATTTGCCTGGGTTCTTTCCTACATGAAGTCTGGACGAGCTTCAACATATGCGCTACGAGTTTTTTGACGTCCTGAAGGAGTAGAGAGCTTTGGAAGCTGGGATCAATTTGAGAAGGAGTTTTGAACCAAGTTCTTTCCCTTGGACCCTGCTAAGGTGGCAGCTTTTACTCTCCAGGACCCTCATCAATATAGACAGGGGAAGCGGACCCTAGATGAGTACATTGATTCCTTCCAAGCTCTTGTTGAGCAGGCCTGCTATCCGGATGGTCTTTAGCTCTGTCTCACCTTTCAAGATGGCCTCCTTTCTTCTCTCATGGATTGGATTGACAGTATGGCCAAAGGACGACCCGATGACACATGTATTGAGTCCTGGTATCAGGTAGCATGTGACCAGTGGCAGCTCATGGAGTTAATGTTAGGTTTCGCTGACCGTGGGGGCTCAGTCTACTGAGCAAGGCCCTTATGGGAAGACACAATAGCTCCGGTATACAATTCTGGGACCTATGAGGGCTCCAGGGGTGAAACGCTATGCTCCAGGACAGGCATGAGCGTGTAAGGGATTTCCAGGGCAAGCCACAAGATGTAAGGTGAGTGCGAGGAAATTCCAGGTAAGTCCAGAGGCAATGTTGATTGGAAGAAGTGAGGCGGGGAAGGTTACAGACTCTGCAATTTGAGCCGAGCAGGCAAGGTGAGATTAGATAGAGTTGAACTGGGGTTTAGAGAGATATCAAAGATAGACCAGAGTGCAGTTAGGAACAAGGCCGGAACTTGAGAAGAGTCAGAATCTGTAAAGGGGAGGGGGAACACAGGTGAGGACTAAACCAGGAAAGAGTTGCAAGACAGAGAGAGAGAAAGAGTACGAGGCAAGAGATTTGAGATGAGTACAAAACACAAGACAAAACAGAGTTAAAACAGACACAATACAAAGCAGAGTTCACAAAACACAAGCAGAAATGGATTTAAGAGCATGAAACAAAATACTGGGCAAACAATACGGTGTGGGTTATGCAATATCAAGACTACCATTTAAGTCCCTCTCCTACCACTTAAGTACTTTCATGGATATGTCCCAGGCCAATCCCTCAATCTTTGGGTCTGAGCACAGCTCCAGGACTCTATATGAGTTGGCAGGTGTCGGTTCCAATCAATAGAGTGGCAGGTGTCCATGGCGATCAAGTGGCAGTGGCGTCGGGGGCTTCCAGGGGTGGCAATGCATGAAGGAAGCAACATGATGGCCAGGTGATGCACATGATGGTATAATTGCCAGAGGGGGCCGGCAATGTCTGAGAAGAGTTGGTGATATCCAAAGGGCTTGCATGACTTCTTGGGAGCGCTTGGTGATGGCCAAGATGATGGGAATCGATAGTTGGGGTGATTGATGGTGGCGTTTGTGATGGTCATGGGAGTGGGATCACTGGTGGAAATCGGTCCAGGGTTGTGGGACTGGTAGAGGAGTTGTTCTCCAGAACCTCCAGGGTATTTTTGAGGTCCAGAGTTGGGTGTGGGGTTGGCAGGTTGTGACATCACCCCCCCCTCAGTGCCAAGACTCTTTGAGGCATGGGTCAATTGTGGGTACAAGTTGGGCTTTTTTGTGCAAAAAAAAGTCCTGATGTGCCTTAGAAGTGGATTTAGAAGCCCTTCAATGATCTTCAGGAAGAGAAAAAAGGAAAAAAAAATTCAACTTGTCTTTTCCCTCATTCTTCCCTCATGTTGCACCTCACTCCCTCATCAACCTGCACTGCTCGTCCCTCCCTTGCCCCTGGTCAGTTGAGTGTGATCCCTCCCTCAGATTGCGTGTTGGAGGAGAGTGTGTCCCCGGAGCAGTTTGTGGCGGTGCAGACTTGTCCCTGGGGGGCTGCTCCCTTATTCTGGTGCTAGGCAAATGGTCCAGTGAGTCTCTTGGTTCCTCATTCTCAACCGTAAGTGATTTCCTGTAGTGCTATCATTGCGAGCGTCAGAGGGTGGATTGTTTGTTCATGGGTCCCGAGGAGGGGTCCTGGCACGATTCATTGACGTGCAAGGTGTGCCGCTCAAACTATGAGCGGTGCTTTGTGACCCAGCTGTGGTGGGCATGATGCATGGCCCAGGAGCAGGGGTGGAGTTTGGTGTGGATCCTAGCACATCTCGGGGCCCCACCTTGGGTGTGTGTGTTGGAGCCGTCAAAGAGCAAGGAGCAGATGGTGGTGGAGTCTGTGGAGGTTCCGGAGCTCCCTCGTTGCAATAAGGGGAAGCGCTGAGCTTTCCTGGAGTGTATGCTGATAAGACTCTGGCAGAGCTCAGCACACCAGCACTATTTTTAGCGACTTATGTTTTGCAGCTAGCAGGGATCAAACTCAGGCTACAGGATGCAACACGCAGGATCACGGGACTTAGCAACCACATGACTTGGCAATCACCTGCTACTCACCTGACTCCAGTCCAGCCCCCTTCAAGTCTCCAATCAGTGATAACGTAACACCAGAGCCTTTAGCAATGCCTATCAAAATCCAGTGCTTCTCAAAGATCCGACAACAGATCACTTTAGTGATGCTTGGCAACTTATGCAAGACAGGTCCACGTGATGGTTTCAGATATTAGCAACGCTTACAGTTGATCTGACGCTTAGCAACTTACATGAGACAGGACCATGTGAGGATGTTAGGCCTTAGCGATGGCCCCCGTGCATTTGGCCTCTTTCACCACTGCAATGATGAGTTAAAGCTTGCCGACTTGACAGATGATGTTGTAAGGGCAACCTCTGGAGGCTATGGCTCAGTCACACAGCTGGTAGAGGGAAATCCAAAGTATATTTAGGTAATATAACAATAACTACTCACCTGGCAGAGGGAAATCCAAAGAGAACAAGTCTAGGGATTCCCTATGCCAGGAGTGACGCTTCCAAGGCTCCAGAAGCGTGGGAAGTAACTGTATAGCATGACACAAGCCACAATAAAATTTATAATCTAAAAAAGGAAAATCTCCGAAAATAATCAAAAACCCGGAAATTGCCATTGCCAGAGGTCATGCACATGTCTCATGTGACTTGCTTAGTAATTTGGAGGCTAGCCTTGAGATGACTAAGCTTCTGAAAGCGTTGGCTGCACTTGTTCAAATGATAACTGAAGAACCAGAGCACCTCAAGGGCTGAGAACTAATAGATAGTGTTGAAAGAATAGAAGCAGTAAAGTAAAAGAGTGACAGCAATAAGGAAATAAATAGAGGAAGAATGAAGGAATAAGGAGTGAAAGAAGGGAAAAATGAGGAGTCTCCTGACAGATGTCGCCTGGCGACTTTCACGTGCCCTCACAATTGGCTCCATTTTGATTGATTAATTAGTGACCTTTTAGTTTAATTACTATGGCGGCCTAGTGCCTATAAATACTGTACATATTTTGTCTTAGCCATCATTGAATTGTACGCCCCACAGTTCAGATCACATTTCAGTGCATTCTAAGTCCTCAGAGTCGCTAAGTGAATCAGTCTTGCCGACTTCACCTTGCCAGCTTTGACTACCGACTTTTGTATTACGATGCCATACGGGCACATTATCGCCAATGTTTACATCACTAGAGTCCTTGCCAACTTCTAGCACCCTAGCGCCTTGCAGGCTTTTGGCTTAGATTGCTAAGCAACCGGTTTATTTCTCTAAGTTCAACTCACACTAAAAAGACTAGGCTTCTGGGACCCTGCCTGGGACTCTCTCAAAACACTAGCGACCGCCCGATGCTACTCATTCATGAGGCGCTAAGTTTACCATCTACCAGGACAGTGCTTAGCGACTTTTGAGCGTCATCAATGCCATGGTCGGCCCCCAAGCAGGCTCAGAGTTTTCTGGAGGCGGGGCCCTCCCATGTCTTCTCCCCAATGTTAGGACGGCTCATCAAGACCTTCTCGTTGAGCATGGCGTGTCTTCAGGAAATTCAAGATGTGCACACAGAGTTGCGCCAGGAGCTGAAGGAAGTGCGGTGGCAGGCAAGGGTGCGAGAGAAGGTGAGGGAGCAGGTCCAGAGTCTGCAGAAGGAGGCACGGCAAGCCAGGGAGGAGCGGGAGAAGGCAGTGCAGGAACGATGGAAGTCTGAGAGGTTGTATGAGGAGGCCCTCCAGCAGCAGGAGGTGTTTGAAAACAAGGTCGAGGAGGTGCAGGGTCAGCTGAGGGCACCCATCTATGAAGTTCCCATGGCGGAGGAGACTGCAGGTCTTGCAGGGGGAGGGGGAGCATCACCGGTGGGAGCTGGCGGTGATGTGGGTGTCTCTTCTTCATGCATCCTTTCACGTTCTCAATTCCTTCTCTTGGCTGACCTTTGTTTCTAGGGTCCTTTCATGTTCTCAATTCCTTCTTCTGGCTGATCTTTATTCCTAGGGTGGGCCCAGGAGCATTGCTTGCTCCTGGACAGGGCTACGTTGGCAGCAGCATTTGTGCAGGAGGGGTTGGGGAGGGGAGAGCAGGAGGGTTTGCCAGAGATTTGGCTGAGGGCGGGGCAGCTGACAAGGTTACTGGCTTCGCACCGCCGGAGGAACGTGTTGGAACTGGGGTTATGGGTAGAAGTAGCAGGAGACACAGGGGAGGTGTTGCCGAGCATGGAGGAGGCCATGGCGGGGTTGGCAGGAGAGATGGAAGCACTGCGGGTCATGGAGGGGCAGGAGTAGGGGACATCTTGGACTTGCTCTGCTGCGCTCTGCTGTAAATAGTCTTGTTTTTTTTATTGCTCAATGTGTATTCTATAAAATTGGTGTTCTCCTCTGTGTGAATGTGAGTGGAGGGAGTGGGGGAGAGTGGAAATGGGAACACATAAACTGGGTGGAAGTTGAATCTCTCATAAATCCAGAAGCGGGGTTTAAGCCCACTTATGCCGTCTGTGGGTTCCTAGTCCTAGGAGGCTGGGGTGTTGACAGTGGAACTCCTGGAGTACGTTTGGGGCTCCTTCCAAGTTTTGTCGGGGTTCCCAGGTGTTGTCCTTGGGGCCATATCCCTTCCATCAAACCAGGTAGTGGATGCGGTCTTGTAGTTTTTTGGAGTCAAGGATGTCACCTATTTTGTAGTAGTACTTGTCCTTGACTTTGAAGGGTGGAGGTCGGTCAGAGTGTTGTCCGGGGAATGGGTCAAGGGCATGTTTCTTGAGGAGTCGGACGTGGAACATGGGGTGGAGGCCCTTCATGCCCAGGAAAAGGTCAAGTTTGTAGGCATGGGTCAAGATTTTCTAGAGGACTTTGAAGAGGCCAAATTGTTTGTGATCCAGCTTCAGGGAGGGTTGTTGAGTGCATAGATTGCGCCAATTGAGCCAAACCATGGTGCCAGGGGTCCAGTCAGGGGTGTTTTCTTGTTTAGAGTCGGCGTGCTTTGCATAGGCCCTGTTGGCGATGTTGATTTCTTCCTGGAGAAATTGGTGGAGCGACTGGAGGTCTTTGGCGACTTTGTGGGCAACACGGAAGGGGATGTCTCAGAGAGAGATGGTGAGCCAGGGGTGGTAACCTTTGTTGGCAAAGAAAGGTGAGACTCTGGTGGCGGAATAAGGGGTATTATTGTAAGTGAACTCAGCAAGGGGTAGCTCCGCACGCCAGTTGTTCTGGAGGTAGTTGATGTAAAAGTGGAGGTACTGCTCCAGCATCTGGTTCACTTGCTCAGTCTGCCCATCAGTCTCTAGGTGGTAGGTGGTCGAGAGTTGGACTTGGATGTCAAGGGCTTTGCAGAGCAAGGTCTAGAATTTTGAGATGAATAAGGGGCCTTGATCGGATACAATGTTGTCCAGGAGTCCATGCTTTACAAAGACGTGCTCTAGGAATAGTTTGGCAAACTTGCAGTGTTGGTGGTGTGACAGAGTAGGAAGAGGGCCTGTTTGGTCAGTTTACATACCACTACCAGGATTGGGTTGAAGCCTTCAGGAGCTCAACAATATGGTCTATGAAAATCAAGGACCAGGGTCTTTGTCCAACAAGGAGGGGTCATAGTAGGCCATAGGGGCGGTGGCGGAGAACTTTGGCAGCATGATCTGATGTAGCATGTGACATCTCAACAAATTCCTGGCCAAAAGTAAGTCTGGGTGATTAATTGGAGGATCTTACATATGCCCAGGTATCCTCAAAGCTTGTGATCATAATGCTGTCAAGTTGCAACTTTGCATGATCAGGAACATAAATGAGGCCATTCCAGAGGAGGATTCATTGGTCCAGGGATAGGGTGTAGGCGTCATCGTGCAATGGGTCCTCGGGGCTAGAGTTCCAGGGGTCCTGTTGAACAAAAAACTTGTCACAGGGGGCTTTTCAGATTTGACTCATAATCCCTTCCTCATTCATGATTAGCACTGCATTTAGATGTTTGAGGGGAATTACCACATGGTGGTTGAATGGGTTCCAATCTGCCTCAAAGACCTTCTTGAGGTAGATGTCAGGTCTTCAAGTGAGGGCATTGGGTTTAACTCCAAGTCTTCTGGGGCAGTAATGAATGATGAAGTTGTATTCGAAGAGTATCTCTGACCACCAGGCTTGTTGTTGACTGAGCTGCTTTGTTGTGGTGAAATACTGCAGATTGTTGTGATCCAAATAAACTTGGATGCAGTGCTGGGCTCCCTCAAGATAGGCTTGCCACTGTTCAAAAGCTTTTACAATCGCCAGTAGCTCCTTGTTGTAGATGTTGTAGTTTAATTTGGTGTCAATCATGGAGTGTGTGTAGAAGCAATGGGTCGAAGGTCCTGGGTGTTGGGGTCCATCTGCGAGATGATTCCGGCAATGGTGTAGTCGGAGGTGTTGCATTCAAGTACGATGGGGAGTTCCAGGTTGAAGTGTTGGAGCACTGGGGCAGTTGTGAAGGCTTCCTTGAGGAGTTGGAAGATACTTTGGCACTTACTGTCCCAGGCCCAGGGGGTGTCCTTTTGGGTGAGTTGGTTCAGGGGTTTTGTGATCCTGGAGTAGTTGTCTATGAATCTCTGGTAGAAGTTAGCAAAACCCAGGAAAGACTGTACTTTCTTGACGTTCTGGGAGGTGGGCCAGTTTAGGATGGTGTTGACCTTGCTAGGGTCCATATGAACTCCATTCAGGGTTACTATGATGCCAAGGTACTTGACTTTGGTGGTGTGGAAGGAGCATTTTTTGGGTTTGGCATGGAGGTGGTGTCCTCAGAGGCAAGTGAGGACGCGGATATGGTCCCAGTGTTCTTCCAGTGAGTTTGAGTAAACAAAAATGTCGTCCAGGTATACAATGACAAACATGTTGTGCATATTGTGGAAGATGTCGTTCATGAAGTATTGGAACGTAGCGGGGGAGTTAGTCATTCCAAAAGGCATAACCAAGTACTCAAAGATCCCATACCAAGTCCAGAATGCCGTTTTCCACTCATGTCCTGGGGATATATGATCGTTGTTGTAGCCGGAACGTAAGTCAATTTTGGTGTAGATCTTGGCGCTCAAGAGTTGGTTGACGAGGTCTCCAATGAGGGGCAGGGGGTACTAATTCTTCTTTGTAACCTTGTTCAGTCCCCAGTAGTTGACACAGAGGTGGACAGAGCCATCTTTTTTCTTGACAAACAGGACCAGGGCTCCGGTGGCAGAGATAGAGGAGTGGATGAAACTCTTGCCGAGCATTTTGTTGAGGTGATCCTTGAAGGCTCGGAGTTTGACCTCTGACATGCTGTGGACCCGTCCAAAGGGGGGTGAGGTGCCTTCTTCGAGGTCAATTTTGTGGTCATAGAACTGGTGAGGAGGGAGTTCTTGGACGCTGCCCTCAGAGAACACGTCAGCAAACTCATGATATTCAGGAGGAATTACTTTGCATAGTATGTCCTCCTCTGAGCATGTCTCCAGGGGGTTGGCCTTGGCCCTTAGATGTTCCTCTAGAAGGGTGGGCATGATGTGGAGTTGGTATGCCTGAGCACCTTCCTGAAGTATGCGTCCAAAGGGGATGGTGCCAATGATTTTGATGTTGAAGGC
>QLOM01002027.1:0-24110 GCA_003313785.1 Termitomyces sp. MG148 | reverse complement strand
AAATCTTCATCTTAGGATTCATTCAAGGGACAGATATTACACTCCACCCGGCACAAGAGTGCGACGGACCACCTTGGCAAGAAGGTCGTCGTGGTCGGCGCGTGTACATCTGGTACATATCTTCTTCGATTATAATTACTCATTGGGACTGACACCCTTGGTTGCAGCACACGATATCTGTGCAGATTATTATTATCATGGAGTTGGTATGAGACAATTTGCCAATCGGCTTACCACTCGACTTAGTGACTTGATTCAGATGTGACAATGTTTCAACGTAGTTCGACATACATCATGTCAATTGCGAACGGGTGGAAGATAATCATGGAAGGCAATACAGTATTTAGATACAACTCAATTGCATGACGCTGATATTTTTTCACTTAATAGGCATATATTCTGAGGGCGGCCTTCCGACTGCTATTGCCGATAGAGTAACCGCCTCCTTCCCTCATCATTTCAATGTCGGGCTCGCTCAGCGTAGTACGAAAGCCATCGCAGAGCTTGACAAGTTTGTTCATGAATGATTAAATGAGAAATTTTATTCGTTAACTACATCTTCGCAGGGATCTGTTAGATGCACTGCGTGCACGAGGATTCCAAGTTAATTTCGGTATTAAAGGGACTGGATCCCTTATGTTAGCCTGGATAAAAGCAGGCGGATATTATCTTGGTAGCGTTACATTCTTCTGCTTGTATTTTCTTTCCTCATTTGGTTCTTTCTATAGATACGGGTACGAGCCAGCTCATTGCCGATGGAAAAATCAAGATTAAGACTGGTAGTTCACTCGAGAGCTTCACAGAAACAGGCTTGAAGTTTGAGGATGGATCCGAGCTACCTGCAGACGTCGTGGTCTTCTCAACTGGGTATGTTAGTCAACTAATCTGAGAGCGTTAAGCCAGTGGCTCTAACTTTGTGGGTTGACTGTAGATTGGGTGATACGCGAGACCATATCCGCAAAGTCGTTGATGAAGATGTTTTCAAGGGAGTCAAGCCCGTATGGGGATTCGACCCCGAAGGTGAGCTGAATGGTGTATGGCGTGATCTCGGCGTAAAGGGTTTGTGGTCAATGTTGGGTATGCTATAGTGTTCACTGCGTTGTCCACTTTTCTTATAAACCGGTCGATAGGCAATCTTGCTTTGTGTCGGTTCCACTCTAAACATGTCGCGCTTCGTGCGTGTGCTCTCTTTCTTCATTTGACATCGTATTAATCTGTATTTGCAGAGATTAAAGCCATGGAGGAGGGTGTTTTCGGAGAGAGATACAGCGCCAAGTTTGAGAGTTAGGTAGTACATGCTACCCATGTTGCATCAAGGTATACGCAGTGTTTACAGACTCTGACCGAGATTGACGAGATAAAGAAGACTAGTCTTTGTGTTTCAGAATAAAGAAGACGACGGGACTGGGGTGAATTTGTCTGGTCACGGTGTACGCTGTGGCACTCCCTCGTCCATCGGGAGACAATCCCTTTACCAATCGATCAAAAGAGTGACAACAAGCCATTGTCTTGTAACACAAACACGGTAGCCAGTATCGTTTGAAAACACAAACATCGTGCTCAACCATTCCGATGTCCCTTCTGATGTCCGAAACTTGACCGTCATAGGAGATCAATAACCTTGAGCAATCGAGTATCTTAAGCACACGAAAGACAGCAAAATTGCCCTTTGCGTGCTCCGTTCATCGCCGAAAGCGCACACGGAAATTCGTCCTGAAAGAGCATAGCTGTGAGCACACTGATGGGTTTTGAAGGAAGGCCACATGTAAGGACGGATGTTTCTGGTATGGTCAACAAAAAGGGCTCAGAGTAACAGGCCACGAGAAGGTACAGCCACACTGCCATGTCATTGGAACATGTCTAAAACAAATGGTTGTTCCAAACATCATACTATCCTTTGCAAATATGGTGGAGGAAGTCTCGATAGTGTTTGTTTTTTCCACATTGCCATCATGTTACAGCTGGTTCTTTAGAGGTGTGTAACATTGTTGAATGAGTTGCAGTAGACTGATATTCCACGATAGACCATGAGAACCAAAAATGTCTTTTCCTATTAGACGGTGTTATTCAAAATCGATTGTGGGCGCTAAGAGGTGTAGAAAGACAGGATACAGAAACCCTTGTGCATTCGAGTCTGAACACAATAGTGGATACTGTTGCATGCTCGCCGATCGTCACGTTTATACAGACGCACACACTTCATGTTTGATATTTCAAAGAAGTTTGAGGCGTCAAGGCGATATAAATTGACTATACCAATGCTTTCAATGCTTCTTTTCAGGATGTTAAGAATTGTCGCTTTCGCCAAAGTAGGGCTTGGTGGAAGAAGTTAAGGGATACGAAAATAGTTATGTATACATATAGGTGAACCACCCATGATGCCTGAAAGAAGTCTCAAAACCGACTTTTCGAAGGTCGAAAGTAGCATTCGGCCAAATTTAACGGACTTGAGCAAAGTGCCTGCTCCTGGAACGGGCTTAGACAAAGCAGTTGTTATTGGAATAGGCGGGGAAATCGTCGGTTTGAGTCAAAAGTCCTAATGATTGGCAGGACGATCTGTTGCTACACGTTGTGCACTATCATGGTAGACAAGTGTAAATTTCCTGGTCCACATCCAGGTGCCTTGAAGGTCAGCTGATCTGAGGGTTGTAATAGAGTTGTTCCAAATTCGGTAACTTTTTCCCTCTTTGATGTCAATTTCTTTAAACTTCTCTCCCACTTTCCATGCGGAGCTCGCATCTTCCGTCTTTCAAACGCCAACGGAAGTTTATATCGCAATCGCAATAGATCCAGGTTAGTTATAGCCACTTCAGCTGTATCGTTGTGCCAATACTGGTTTTGGGCAATGGGCACCTTGGAATGGAACGGGGTTATCGTGCTTAATCGAACCAGGGCTCTGGGTTAGGAATGCATCATTGAAGTTCAAGGGCAAACAAAGCAAGTACAAGAAGTCAATGAAACTATAAACCCCTCGCCGAACTCCCACATACGCGTCTAAGCCCTCATTATCCCTGTTCGTCTCTCTTTGTCCCTCCCTCCTCCTTCCCCTCCTCCATCTCCCAATCACATGTAATGACCGGTTGTGTCGTCCACAGGGTATAAACTTCACAGAACTTGTCTGAACGATGTATTATGTCATCGATATCCTGTATGCCGTACGTCCCATTTGTCCATCCTTACAGGTGAAGGCGTGGAAAAGACAAACCGCAGATATCATGCGAGAAATCCTTATCCGTGCTTTTCTTTATGTGATTC
Organism: Termitomyces sp. MG148; assembly: GCA_003313785.1. Lineage (NCBI taxonomy): Eukaryota > Fungi > Basidiomycota > Agaricomycetes > Agaricales > Lyophyllaceae > Termitomyces > Termitomyces sp. MG148. The sequence goes on along the minus strand of QLOM01002027.1, from coordinate 20,855 downwards.
TTCAGCTTGACATGGAAGTGCACCCGAAATCTGGACATAAAATCAGCCTGAGTCTCTTTCTCATGAGAGTTTCCACACAAAGATGACCACCTACAACCTGAGCCTGCCTGACCCAGTCCTCCCAACCCTCCAAAGGCTGAATGCCACCATTCCAGCTGATCTAGACGCCAAAGCTGTTGCAAAAGCATGGTTCGCAGCCTTCGCTAAATCGATTGAAGCAGGTGATGCACAGAGCGTAGCCAAACTTTTTGTTGATGACGGATATTGGCGTGATATGCTCGCGCTCACCTGGGACTTCCGTACTTTCTCTGGTCTACCGAAGATCACACAGTTCCTAGTAGATCGCCTGGGATCAGTGCGACCTTCTGCTTTCGCTCTGCGCGATGATGCCCATCTTGGGCTTCAACAGCCGTATCCAGATCTTGCATGGATCAACTTGTTCTTCGACTTCAAGACTCCCACGGGTATCGCGTCCGGTATTGCGAGATTGGTTCCCATTGCCAATGGCGAGTGGAAGGCGCACACCGTTTACACTAACTTGGAAGATCTCAAGGGCTTCCCTGAGAAAATCGGGCCGCTCAGGGACGCAACTCCAAATCACCTTCAATGGGCCAACGAGAGAAAAAGAGAAGTTGAATTTGTGGATAAGTCGCCAGTGGTGCTCATCGTAGGAGGGGGACAGAGTGGACTAGAAGTTGCTGCGAGACTGAAGGCATTTGACGTTCCGACTTTGATTGTCGAGAAGAACCAAAGGATCGGCGACAACTGGAGGAACAGATATGATTCGCTGTGCCTTCATGATCCAGTTTGTAAGCTTTATCTCCTGCTTCGCATGGTTTCGTCCTGGATGACACTAATAATAATACTTTATGGCATCCAGGGGCTGATCATATGGCTTACATGCCGTGTGTACCTGTTTACTGTATATTTCAGTTCCGGCGGCTAACATCTTGATTTACAGGTTCCCACCTTCGTGGCCTGTTTACTCCCCAGCCGCCAAGGTAAGATGTGTTGCCACTGTGTGAGAGAGAATGTTGTTTTACCTCCTCTTCCGATAGCTCGCCAACTGGCTTGAGATCTATGCCGAGGCCCTAGAGCTGAATGTCTGGACGTCATCTACAGTGGTCCAAGCTACCCAGGATGGTGATTCGTGGCATGTGCGCATCGGCCGCAGTGATGGCTCTGAACGTACATTCACTGTGAAACATATTGTCTTTGCTACGGGATTAGGTAGCAATGATGGTATTTTCCCTAAATACCCAGGCATGGTGTGTTATCACACTTCTTTTTTCTTAAATTTCACTGAGCCTTTTGCCTTTAAGGATACGTTCAAGGGACAGATATTACACTCCACCCGGCACAAGAGTGCGAGGGACCATCTTGGCAAAAAGGTCGTTGTAGTCGGCGCGTGTACATCTGGTAGCTTCTTCAGAAAACCTATGACTGCTCATTATAACCGAGATCCCCAGCACACGATATCTGTGCGGACTATTTTTATCATGGAGTCGGTATGTGGCACTTTGCCATTGGCCTACCACCTCAAAATAGTGACATGGTTCAGATGTGACAATGTTTCAACGTAGTTCGACATACATCATGTCAGTTGTGAACGGGTGGAAGGTCGTCATGGAAGGCAATACAGCGTTTAGATGTTATTCAATTGCATGAAGCTGATTTTGATCACCTTTCTTAATAGGCATATATTCTGAAAATGGCCTTCCGACTGATATTGCTGATCGAGTTACTGCCTCCTTCCCTTATCATCTCAACTTTGCGTTAGCTCAGCGTAGTACGAAAGCTATTGCAGAGCTTGACAAGTTTGTTCATGAATGATTAAATCCAAAATTTCGGTTGTTAACTACATTATCTTTGCTTTGCAGGGACCTGTTAGATGCACTGCGTGCACGAGGCTTCAAAGTTAATTTCGGTCTCAAAGACACTGGATTTTTGTTCTTGGCATTTATGAAATTAGGCGGTTATTATCTTGGTAACGATCTCTCGTCATGTTCTGTTTGTATTTTATTGATTTCATCTCTTCCTTTACACAGATACAGGTACAAGCCAGCTCATTGCCGATGGAAAAATCAAGCTTAAGACTGGCGGTTCGATCGAGAGTTTCACCGAAAAAGGCCTAAAGTTCGAGGATGGGTCCGAGCTACCCGCGGACGTCGTAGTATTTGCAACCGGGTATGTTTTGAATTAACTAATTTGAGAGATTCGGCCTCGTGATTCTAACGTTGTGACTGCAGGGTGGGTGATACGCGGGACCACATCCGCAAAGTCGTTGACGAAGAAGTTTTTGAGAGACTTAAGCCCGTGTGGGGACTCGACCCCGAAGGCGAGCTGAATGGCATGTGGCGTGATCTCGGCGTAAAGGGTTTGTGGTCAATGTTAGGTATGCCTTAGTGGTCGTTGCTTTGTCCACTTTCCTCATAGAATGATGGATAGGGAGTCTTGCTATGTGTCGGTTCCACTCTAAACATGTCGCCCTTCGTGCGTGTGCTCTCTTTCTTTATTTGACATGGTGATAATCTGCATTTGCAGAGATTAAAGCCATGGAGGAGGGTGTTTTCGGAGAGAGATACAGCGCCAAGTTTGAGAGTTAAGTAGTACCTGCTACCCATGTTGCATCAAGGTTGTTCCAATGACATGGCAGTGCAGCTGTACCTTCTCGTGGCCTAATAAACCTGTTACTCCGAGCCATTTTTGCCGACCATACCAGCAACATCTGCCTTTCCTTCAAAACCCATCAGTGTGCTCACAGCTATGCTCTTTCAGGACGAGTTTGGCGATGAACACTACCAGAGCACGCAAAGGGCAATTTTGCGATCGTTCAAGGTTATTGATCTATGACGGTCAAGTTTCAGACATCAGAAGGGACATCGGAACGGTTGAGCACGATGTTTGTGTTACAAGACAGTTGTCACTCTATTGATCGTTTGTTAAAGGGATTGTTGAATGTCTCCCGATAGATGAGCGAGTGCCCGTGACAGACAAATTCACCCCAGTCCCGTCGTCTTCCTTATTCTGAAACACAAAGACTAGTCTTCTTTCTCTCGTCAACCTCGGTCAGAGTCTGTCACCACTGCGTATTGTCTAAAACAAATGGCTGTTCCAAATATCATACTATCCTTTGCAAATATGGTGGAGGAAGTCTTGATAATTTTTGTGATTTCCACATTGCCATCATGGTACAGCTGGTTTTTTAGAGTGGTGTAACATTGCTGAATGAGTTGCAGTAGATTAATATTCCACGATAGACCATGAGAAACAAAAATGTCTTTTCCTATTAGATGGTGTTATTCAAAATTGATTTTGGGTGCTAAGAATTTGTAGAAAGATGCAGAAATTCTTGTGGCATCAGCAAACTCTGATTGTGGCTCCAGTAGTCCCCAGTTTGACAGCCATCAACAGAATGAAACAGCAAGCATCCCTCTGCCCAGAGCTGTCTAGTACTATCTAGGGGTAGATAGCCATAGATAGAGTGGTATACTATTATTTTTTCATTTCTTTTTCAGGTTTTGTAAGGGTATGATGTGTCTTCTGAGTGGTAGTGCAATATCTGTGCCCTAGATAACAGTAACCCAATACACCTCAGGTAGGGATGTGCCTGGCCTGTTTGAGCCAGGCCCAGCCAGGCCAGAGGAGCTGGCCTGGTGAGGGCTTTGACCTGGCCCATGTAGGAAAGCCAAAGCCAGCAGCTGTCAGGGGACTCCTCATTTCTCCCTTCTTTCACTCCTTATTTCTTCATTCTTCCTCTATTTATTTCCTTATTTCTGCTGTCACTCTTTTACTTTACTGCTTCTATTCTTTCAACACTATCTATTAGTACTATTCTCAGCCATTGAGGTGCTCTGGTTTTTTAGTTATCATTTAAACAAGTGTAGCCAACGCTTCCAGAGGCTTAGTAAGCATCCAGAGGCTTAGTCATCTCAAGGCTAGCCTCCAAATTACTAAGCAAGTCACATGAGACATGTGCATGACCTCTGGCAATGGCAATTTCCAAGTTTTTGATTATTTTTGGAGATTTTCCTTTTTTAGATTATAAATATTATTGTGGCTTTTGTCATGCTATACAGTTACTTCCCACACTTCTGGAGCCTTGGAAGCGTCACTCCTGGCATAGAGAATCCCTAGACTTGTTCTCTTTGGATTTCTCTCTGCCAGGTGAGTAGTTATGGTTGTATTACCTATATATACTTTGGATTTCCCTCTGCCAGCTGTGTGACTGAGCCATAGCCTCCAGAGGTCACCCTTACAGTGGCTCAGGCCATGGCTTTTGAGGGAGATGGATCAAATAGCTGACACATATTTGATGGATGGTTCATGGTTGCAGTGTGCACTCAACTTCGGTATAAGTCCTGACTATGCTCACTCATGACAGCATAATCATGCACAAATTGTTGCTATCTTTCCTGAACGGATGAATTCATGGTATTTACTCATTGACCTTAAGTATCCCTTAGCCCACTCTCACAGGCAGTGTCAAAATGCCCACTGTCCCCCATTTTATAAAACACGCATCCCTTGATATTTCTTCCAGCATGATCAGGACCAAGCCACGTCTACTACACAACATTCAGGTGTCTGTAGTTGCACCAAAATGGACAAACATGTACCTTTGTATCAATGTGTGCCTACATTATATCTATGTTCAACAAGATTAGGAAGCACACATGTGACATGCCAATGGAGTTTTCTATGCTCCACAATTCAAGAGATGGAAAGAAGCATGTGATCACAGGGTTGCCTTGATACAGATTATGGCTGTTTGAACCCTTACTAGTCATATCCATACTCTTCTTTGGTTAGACTTTGATGAAGCATCTACTGCTCCACGTTTTTGAACTGGCTTGGATCAATCGGCAATACTTACATGTTTCCAATTTGTGATAAATAACCAAGTTTTATAATAACTTGTCCCATGAAACACTCTCCATTGTCCACTGACAACTGCTTCAGGGATATCTATGGTGCTTAATATTGTTGAGGCAAGACTGGCTTCTCTCTTTTCAGAGGGCATCCTCTTTGAGATATACCTCATCTCAGTGGTTTATACTGTCTGAGCTCTTATCATGAAGAGATCAAGGAAGACAGAGCTCTCCAAAATCAATCATCCAATAACTATCATCATCATTCTCATGTTCTTTAATGCTGCTATGAACTGTGCCACAAGTATTGTTATCTCATGGAAATGTTGATTTTATTCTACTAAAAGCCATGGCCTGAGCTAAGCCAGGCCACTATTCAGGGCTTAGGCTTGGCCCAGAGTTTGGTTGGGCCAGAGCCCTCTTAAGCCAGGCCAAAGCCAAGGCTTTTGAGCCAAGCTGGGCCAGAACATCCCTAACCTCAGGCTCTGCCACGAAGGAAGAAACAACTATATTCATACCTAGATAACAGTAATCCAATACTATGTACTGTTATCAAGTAATGGAAATAAACAAGCTATGAAATCACTTACTACCTCAGGCTCTGCCACAAAGGAAGAAACAACTGAGGTGACAAAGCATGAATTTGAAGTATTGACAACTTGGATCACATGACTACAAAGTTGATAACCCAATATACCATAACACAACCTCATTAGCAACCAAGTGGACATATGAAAAAAAAAAGGATATTAATGATTTGAAATGAGGCCAAGTGCCAATACAAACTTGTAGTGAAGATTTCTTGGCAACGGTTTAGTTAAGATATCCGCAATCATGTCCTGGGTAGATATCCAATTTGTTGTAAAAGATCCTGATGCAATGTGTTCTCAAATAAAATAATAGCAAATATCAATGTGTTTGGATTGCAAAGTGATAGAATCTAAATTAGCAATATCAAGTGCCCCCCCCCCCTTTTTTTTTTTTTGGTGGTGTCACAGTGAGCCAGTAGACAGTGCAAAAGTTGTTAGCCTCTACTGGTTGGGACAAGCATGGGTAAAATCCGCATTTAATGTACATTTTTATATCACACCTATGTTGTAGGAGCCACCCCAGCAAAAATGCTTTTACGCACAAAGTGTGGGACTCAGCTCTCATCCAATACCCACTAAAACCACGGTTATATTTCTCCATGACTTAAGCAGTGTGCCCAAATTCTGCAGGATGCTATTGACCAGTCTTGGTTCAACCACCTTCTTCCCAAACCTCTCTGCATATGTTGACAGACAGTCTAGTTTCACTTTTCTTACTAAGGCGTTTCTTATCCTGGCCTTCATTTCTTCTGTCCTTAAGATTTGCTCTGAGTCAGCCTCTTTTGTTATTTTCCACTCATATCTAGCTTTTCATATTGTGTGGGTGTCAGGGGATGTCAGGGGACCAGTCTCTGGACTGTGTCCAACCCTATTCTGAGCTTAGTCCAACAATACACCTATTTCTAGCAGATCCGACCAGCTGCTCGGCCCACCTTTTCTCCTTCCGTCTTGTAGTAGTCAGCCTTGATGAGTCATATGCCTGGACCTTACTCAGCATTGATTATTGTTAGTCATACTCCTTTACATACTGGGACCCAATTAGTAAACAGTATTAGTAATAGCACAGCCACCAATGTAGTATATATAGGCAGCCTGTGGGATAGAATATTCCCAGGCTGAACAATAGCAGTGTTCTTCTAGCCTATCCACTGAACCGACCATAAGCTTATCTAGCGTTGTCCAACCCTCTGTTAGCCTTGCTTGCCTCTTGCCCAACTCTTGCTCGCCTCTGCGCTTGCTTGACTCTCGCTTGCTCCTTGCATCGCCGACTCTGTGGAAGGAGTTCTGCAGACGTCAAGCCTTGCCCTTACAGGGGACTCGTCATCTCTTTCCTTTTCTTGTCCTTTATTTCCTTTTCTTATCCTTCTTTTCCTTTATTGTCTATTTTTTACCTTTAGTATAGTTCTCCCTTACCTTCTTTTACTGGTTCTGTCCGCTCTAGCTTACTTAATAAGCTGCATGTGATCTGATAACTACCGAGTCACATGCCATGTTTGAGTTTTTCACTATTTAGGTTAAGGTTAACAACCTTGTTAATCTGTATAGTTGTTTCCCATGCTTCTGAAGCCTTAGAAGCATCAGTCCTGGCATAGGAAATCCTTAGACTTGTTCTCTTTGGATTTTCCTCTGCCAGGTGAGTAGTCATTGTAGTGTTACCTATGCATTTTCTAATATACTTTGGATTTTCCTCTGCCAGCTGTGTGACTGAGCCATAGCCTCCAGAGGTTGCCCTTACAGTGGGCAGCTTTGGATAGCAGAATCATTCTTAATCTTCTTTCTCCTATTTTTTCTTCCTGTTCATTTCCTGCTACTGTGCATCCTAGTATGTCCCCTAGAGTCAGTTTAGTAAATGCTAGGTTCCCCTTGTCTGGTATAGTCCTTATGAAATTCCATACTGTTTCCTGTCCTGAGACCTTGCATTGCGTAAGGATATGGTCCAACAATTTCTTTACTCTGCATTTCAAGCAAGTTGCTCTATTTTTGAAACTAGGTATGTTCTCTCAATATTTACCTACTTTGAAGATATTGTACATGCTTTTCCAGATGAAATTAATTTCTCACTTCTTTTGATATACTTTTATTTTGCAGGGATTTCCATATCACACTGTCTGGTGGCAATGAGTTGGTTCTGTCTTTTATTGCCCAGCACATCATATCCAGGTGCGCTCTGGTACCTTTCCTTTTGGGTGTTGTTTAGGCTTCTAGAATACCCCTATATAGCAAAGCTTGTGTCACTGTTGCTAGTTTTGCTCCTTTCAGATTGTATCCTTTTAGGATTTTCAAATCTAACTCCTCCGATGTTGTCTTTCTTGCTTCCTGGCCAGCAAGTATATCTGCTTCCTTGTTCCCTATTATTCCGGCATGACCTTTGACTCTCTCTAAGATTGTTAGTCTTTTTCTCTTGTGTAGGATTGCTATGATTGGTTTAAGGAGGTTGTTGTTTGCAGACCCTATTCAACCTTCATCTTCTTATCTTTGGAGGAACTTTGTCAGATTGTCTATTGTAAGTTTTGAATCGCTCTTGATCAGGATAGATTGTTCATTTGGGACTGCACAAGCTGCTTCCAGTATAGCTACCACTTCTTTCATGTTATTAGTCTGGTTAATGTATTCTGGCAGCCTGATTGCTCTATTTCTTGGGTCACCATGGTCAAACCAAATTCCGGCCCCTGCAGTTGCTATTCCGTTGTCATTTCTTATGCAAGAGCTGTTGGTATAGATTGTTGTCAGGATTGGGTTATCCTCAGATTTATGGCTATAATCTGTGTATTTGCTTTTGATGTCTGCATCTTGCACAAAAATCCAAAAGCCCTCTTTTAATGAGCCTCTTGTGGCAAGATCAAGGCTGGATAAGATTTTCTTATCATCTTGGGTCCAGTTGTTTTCTATTTTATTTATAGTTCAGGATTCTTCAGGTGAGTACAGGTTCCATTGCTTGTGTAGTTTTTTCACGTGCACTCTTGCTAATCTGCTACACTTGTTTGAGTTTTGGCACCCTTTTCTTCTTAAGGTTTTACACTTTCAGCAGGCACAGTTCTTACATGTTTTATGTCTCCCCGCTGTAGTTGCTAATGATTCTCCTAGTTTTTTCATGTCACCCACTGTTACAATGCCATGTATGTTACATAGGCATTTCATTGTGGCTGAGTTTATTTGGGACTTTTTGTCCCTCTTCAGGCCTTTATGAAGCCAGATTGGCATTTCTTCCTGAAGATTCCTTTCCAGGGTCAGAGATGTGAATGCTACACCATATTTCTTTGCTGTCTTGATCCAGGTAGGCTTTTTTCCCCTGATCTAGTGTTGACAGTCATATTCTAAAGAAAGATATTTATTGTTTGTGCTCTTTGTTCTTTGGATTTCTTTGTGATCTTGGCACTTATTATCCTATCCGCTATTTGGGCCCATTTTGGATGTTTGTTGTCCAGCTTAAGGTATCTTTGTGTTTTCATTAATTTGATTGCTTCATTCCTTTTTCGTAGGTCCAGTACTTTTCCCCCCCTCTTTTGAAGGGAGTCTTAGAGTGTTTATACCCATTACAGACTTAGAACCTGCTTCCCATAGGAAGTCTCTTGTTGTTTTTATTAGTAGGTCTTCTACTTGCTTTGGCATACTCTGGACTTGTGTTTGGTATTGGGTCTTGCCGCCTACTACCATACTAGTAATCAGTTGTCTTCCTTCCAGGGTTGACTTACTTCTTCTCCATTGTCTTAGGTCCACCATTATCTTTTCTATAGTTGGTGTCTATACACTTATATTGTCAACGTTGTTTTCTATGAAGGCTCCTAGGAGACGGATAGCCTCCCCATTTTCTGCTATTCTAACATTTTCCAGAATTATTTTGTTGTCTGGATGGGCCTTTCTTGTTGTTATTAGATTATCTCGGTGTGCTTGTATGCCTACAGGGACTACTACCATTTTTGGTATGTTAAATTTCACCCCTGATGCTTTGCACCAATTTTTTAGTATCTCCTCTAAGCTCTGGAAAATATCTTCCTCTGCAAGATAGACCGTTGCATTGTCTGCAAATTAGGTTGTGATCAGGCGGTCTATATCGCCTTCAAAGGTTATGCCTTTGAGAGTGGACTCATGTATCATCTGGGCAAGCAACTCAATAGCCAGATTGAAAAGAAGGCATGAGAGTGGGTCTCCTTGTCTCACCCCTCTAGTTACTTTGAAACTTTTGCTTATTTCACTATTTAGGATGACTTTTGTGTGTGTGTTTGCATACAGTGCCTTGATTGTGTTTATTGTGGACTCTGGGAATCCAAATTTCTTTAGTGTGGCCCACAAGAATTGATGCAGGATTCTATCATATGCCTTTTCTTGATCTAGACACACAATTATGCTATTTGTTCCAGTTCTACTACACTATTCTATGGTTATCTAGGCAAGTTCCATCTGGTCTTCAATTCTCCGGCCTGTCATGAAGCCTGCTTGGTCATGATGTATTATGTCCTGTGCTACCTGGCTCAGTCTCATTGCTAGTACCTTTGTAAGTATTTTGTAGTTGGTATTTAGCACAGTAATAGGTCTGTAGTTTCCTATTTTGGTTCTGTCTCCTTTTTTGTATAATGGACATAGCCATCCTTCAGCAAAGTCAGTGTTTGGTTCCATACTGTATGTTTGGATGTCATTGAAAACCAGAGCTAGGGCCTTGGCTACGTCAAAACCCGGTTTCTCTTTCTCTTGTTGTTCTTTGAAAAATTCTAATAGAGTTGCCCATAGTTTGTAAATAATGCCATCCAGGCCCGCTGCTTTCTCATTTTTTAGTGTATGAATAGCATCCAGTACTTTTTTTTTTGAAATCTGGGCCTCGAGGTCATGCTTCTGTGACCTAGTGATTTGCTTTCTAATGTGTGAAAGGGCTTCTTTCATTTCTTCCTTATGGACTTCTTTGTTTTGTGGAAGCCAGTTGTTTTGGAGGTTCTCATGGTATTCTCTTGCTATTTCTGCCATCTTTATTGGTTTCCTCCTGAGTTTGTTCTTGTGTGAGTGGGAACGCTGATAAGACTCTGGCAGAGCTCAGCGCACCAGCACTATTTTTAGCAACTTATGTTTTGCAGCTAGCAAAGATTGGACTCAGGCTACAGGATGCAATGTGCAGGATCACAGGACTTAGTAACCATATGACTTGGCAATCACCTGCTACTCACCTGACTCCAGTCTGGCCCCCTTCAAGTCTCCGATCAGTGATAATCGACGCCAGAGCCTTTAGCAACGCCTATCAAAATCCAGTGCTTCTCAAAGATCCAACAACAGATCACTTTAGTGACGCTTAGCGACTTATGCAAGACAGGTCCATGTGATGGTTTCAGATATTAGCAATGCTTACAGTTGATCCGAGGCTTAGCAACTTAAGCAAGACAGGACCACGTGAGGATGTCAGGCCTTAGCAACGGTCCCTGTGCATTTGGCTTTTTTCACCACTGCAATGATGAGTTAAAGCTTGCCAACTTGACAGACGACTTTCACGTGCCCTCACACTTGGCTCCATTTTGATTGATTAATTAGCGACCTTTTAGTTTAATTACCATGGCGGCCTAGCACCTATAAATACTGTACATATTTTGTCTTAGCCATCATCAAATCATACGCCCTACAGTTCAGATCTCATTTCAGCGCATTCTAAGTCCTCAGAGTCGCTAAGTGAATCAGTCTTGCCGACTTCACCTCACCAGCTTCAACTACCGACTTTTGTATTACAGTGCCATACAGGCACATTGTCACCAACGTTTACGTTGCTAGAGTCCTTGCCAACTTATAGCACCCTAGCGCCTTGAAGGCTTTCAGCTTAGATTGCTAAGCAACCGGTTTATTTCTCTAAGTTCATATCACACTAAAAAGACTAGGCTTCTGGGACCCTGCCCAGGACTCTCTCAAAACACTAGCAACCGCCTGACGCTACTCATTTGTGAGGCGCTAAGTTTACTATCTACCAAGACAGTGCTTAGCGACTTTCAGGCGTCATCAACGCCGTAGCATGGTCATCATATCTCTTGGTGCTCTCTCTTTGTTCATACTCATCCACTGTTTCATGATTGTTTCTCTGTATATGTAGCAGCTTGTTGCCACTGTATCTCTTGCCTTGGCAAAACGTAGAGTTTCAAAGGTCCTGTATTCTTTTGTCTATTATTGCTGCTTCCTTCCTTCTTACATCCTCATTTAGTTTGGTATTGTTCAGGGCTTTTATTCTATTGTTTTTCAGTGCATTTATTTCCTTTAGGATCTTTGGTTTCAGGCTTTTTGAGTAGTCCCTTATCTTCTTCAGCATCCATTTTTTGAAGTCTCTGTGGACTATTTGTGAGTTTACATCTTGACTTCTTTCTACGGCTGATTGTTTCAGCTTTTTCAGGTGTGTCATCCCTATTTTGCTTAGCTTCCTTATTAATTTCTTGTCCCTCACTAGCAAGGCTGGCATAACATATTGGCCATTTCCTATGTGTGGCTGCTTGGGGTGCAGTAGAATCATACAGACCATCGAGTGGTCTGTATTTATTGCAGTCCTTTCAATTTGCCAGTCCCAGCTGTATTGTATGAGGTCTTCTTTTATATATATACAGTCTATCCTTGATTGTATTGGTCTGTTAGTCATTTGGAAGAAGAAGTTAAGTAGTGTGGGGTGTTCCCTACTGTCAGAGGACTTCTATTTCTAGAACTTCCTTTTTTGGCTTCCTGGAGTTCTCCAGGGATTTCTGGAGATCTCCAGGACGCTCCTATGCCTTTTGAGAAGTACTGTACAGTCATTCCCATGCCTCTGCTACCCATGCTGATGCGCTGTGCTATGGCAGAGGGATCCTCAGACTTGTTCTCTTCAGATTTCCCTCTGCCAAGTGATTAGTTGTATTTCCTGTTGTATTGTACTGTCTCTAATAAACTTCGGATTTCCCTCTGCCAGTTGTGTGACTTAGCTGCAACCTCTGGAGGTTGCTCTTACAGCAGAACAAGTCTCCTAATCCTAGTCTGGAAGCCTCCTATAACCGCCAAACCTGTCCTGGCTCCTATCTGTTGCTTCTGGTGATGCACATGATGGCATAATTGCCAGAGGGGGCCGGCAATGTCTGGGAAGAGTTGGTGATGTCTGGAGGGTTTGCGTGACTTCTCAGGGGCACTTGGTGATGACCGGGGTGATTGACAGTGGCGTTAATGATGGTTGTGGGAGTGAGGTCACTGGTGGAGGTTGGTTCGGAGCTGTGGGGCTGGTGGGGGAGTTGTTCTCCAAGACCTCCAGGGGTAGCAGCAAGGTTTGGAGCTGGCTGCGGGGTTAGCGGGTCGTGACACAAAGGACATAATTTGTATTCACAAATTACTTAAAGATCTTTTCTTTCTCAATTCATTTTCCCTACCCACTAATCTATACTGCAATAATAATGGTGCCATTTGACTCTCAAAGAACGCAATATTTCACGCACGCACAAAACACATTGACGTTCATTTTCACTTTATTCATCAGACTGTTTCCTCTGGTCACGTTCACATCTACTACCTTCCAACTGCCAATATGATTGCGGACATATTTACCAAGTCACTGGCTCAGATTAAGTTCAAGAAGTTCTGCAAACTACTTGGCATTGCCTCATTCGCATTCACATTGAGGAGGAGTGTTGAGGACAACAGTCAACTACTTTCTAATTTAGTTATCGTATGTTTTTCCATCATTTGTTACATGTCACACCTCAGTGTTTTCCAACTACTGAGGTATAAGTCAATCCTTATATATCACACTTAATATGTTACTCATTACCTGTAGTCCCTCTCTTTTACTACAGGTAGAAATACCCAATATATTATAGTGTTTCTCAACCACTGAGGTTTCCTCTCTTTTACTACAGTCATCCAAGATCCCCTGAGACCAGTCTTGCCTCAACATCACTTCTAGACCAGTCTCATGCCATTGGCTCCTTTGACTCTCCACCACTCCCAGATTTTTGCTGCTCACCGTTGAGTGCAGTAAGCCGCAAGAGGAAACCAGGGAAACTCCGCTTAATTAATCACCTGTTATGGCCAGAGAAATTATCAGTTAATGATGGCATCCCTGACAGTGAAGGCCAAATCTCCTACAACATATTTGCTTGAGCACTGGAGGATCTCCGGCGCCTTGGATGTGGTGCATTGATGGCCAAGCTTGATCTTAAAGATGCTTTTTGCCACATTCCTGTGCGGCCAGAAGATTGGCACCTTCTAGGTTTTTGGTGGGGCTCAAAACTATACTACCTTATTGTATTGACATTTGGTCTCAAATCCACACCATACATATTTAACCTCTTTGCTGAGGCTCTTCACTGGATCATCCAGCACCACATACCAGTGGCACTCCACCACTATCTTGATGATTTCCTACTCTTATTCTCTCCTCTTACACTCTTTTCAACTTCAAATGCTGTCATCAAATGGGTTTTGAGTCTTGGAATAGAGCTGGGGCTATCCTTCCAGGATTCCAAAACTATTTGGCTGACAACTGAGCTTGAGTTCCTTGGTCTTGAGATTGACTCAGTGGCCATGGAGGCATGTCTTCCTCGTGACAAACTTGTCTTTCTGGCTGAACTCCTAGATGCATGGGCAACACAATGGACTTGTTCTCTTCTTGAGCTGTGGGAGCTTATGGGATTTCTGCAATTCACTTCTCAAGTTATACCTCACTCTCAAACATTTCTTTGGCCTGTTTGATTTTACCAGCTCTTTCACATCTTCATTTGCTGTATGCCACATTCCTAAATCTGCAGCATCTGATATTTGTTGGTGGCAGACCTTTAGTATGTAGTGGAATGGTATCATGCTCATATCCCCCTCTTGACTCTCTATTTCTGTTCACACTGATGCTAGTGGGCGCAAGGGCCTAGGAGGAGTCATCTCTGACCAATGGTTTTCAGCTCACGTTCCTTGACAATTTTGCAGCCATGATATTCAGTTCAAGGAGATCTACGCTATTCTCCATACAATCCTATGCTGGAGAAATGCATGGGGTGGACATCACATTACGTTCTTCTGTGACAACTCTGCTGTTGTGGCTTGGCTAAACTCAGGGACGGCAAACTCAGTTCACAGCATGCAGGTCTTAAGGACCATTACTATGCTTGCAGCTTGTCTCAAATTTTCTTTTTCTTCAGTCTGGATTCCTACTGAAGAAAATGCACTTGCTGATGCCGCTTTCCATTTTCAGTATGCAAAGTTGTTCGAGCTTGCACCGCACCTACCTTACAAACCCTCATCCCGGAAATTCCACCTCATTCATTAGTATGAAGCACATGCTAACCTCTCACCTCAAGCAGCATTCTATCTGTGGCATGGATTGGCTGCCAGCACTCAGAAAACTTACTCCACTGGCCAGAAATCCTTCATCAATTTCTGGCATCTCAACCCCAGCGTGCTCAGTGAACCAGACTGTTACCTCCTTACTACAGAACAAGCTGTCATTGAGTGGGTCTGCTCTCTTGGAGATAGAGCACTACAACCCAAAACTATCAAGGGGTACCTCGCCGCAGTTGACAAAGCATAGTGCAGAGGAGAACCTTAGAGTATATTACAACACAAAATATATTTGTTATTCGAACTGGAGTTTGTAAGTCAAGGATAAGTAAGTATTTTACATGTAAGTAAATAAGAAAACATACCTGGAGTTCATAAGTCAAGGATGACTCAAACTCCAGGTTGATAGGTCGACTAAATACTTTTATTTGGATCACAATGATGCATATCAAGACATAGATTAATAATCAAAGTTTCATACTTAGTAAGTTTGTTTCATATGTATGTACCAAATGACACTATGCTGACTTATTGATGAGGTTAGTCAGCACACTCTCAGACACTATCCTTGACACTCCCACTTGATGATGGCTGCATATCAATTAATCCGAGTTTTTTTGAGGCATTTGGAGAATGATTCTCGAGGCAACGGTTTTGTTAAGATGTCTGCAATCATTTCCTTGGTGGACACATATTCAAGTTTGATGTTTTGTGTGCAATGTGATCTCTGACAAAGTGATATTGTATATCAATATGTTTAGCACAAGAATGCATTACAGGGTTGTTCAATAGTGCGATACTTCCAACACTGTTGGAATAAATGATTGTAGCCAAGATCTGCAGGAAATACAACTCTGATAATAAAGTGCACAGCCAAATTGCTTTGTGAGTAGCATTTGAGGAAGCAATATACTCGGCTTCTACAGTAGACGTAGCAACAACAGATTGTTTCTTTGAGGACCAAGATACTAATCCTTCATTAATGTTGAAGTTCCATCTGCTTGTTGATTTTTGATCATCAAGATCCCCCGCCCAACTTGCATTACTCCATCTGACAAGTAAACCGAGTCATTGTCAATTCCTCCAAGTTTCAAGGACCAGGTACAAGTTCCTTTAAGATACCAAAGTATATGCTTGTAGGCTGCCAGATGGGAAATACCAGGATTCCCAGCAAACTGGACCACAAGCCCAACACTGAATTGGATGTCTGGGCATGTCTGAGTGGCATAGAGTAATGATCCAACTAATGAGAGGTAGTTGATTCCTTTTGCATATTTAGTATACAGTTCTTGACTTTTGCTGTCATGTGGTCCTTGAGTGACAGACAGGTGATGATTTGTTGTGATTGGTGTAGTCACAGGCATGCATGTGGCCATACCAAAGCGAGTTAGGATGGAATCAATGTAAGAAGTCTGATTGAGATATATCAAACGTTTGTTACAGTTGCAAGTCACCTGTAGTCCAAGCATATAACAAATTTCTCCTAAATCTGTTATGTCAAAGTTCTTGGAGAGGTCGTCTTTCAGGGATATAATCTTGCAAAAATCTTTCCCAGCTACAGCCATATCATTGACATACACAAGAACAATCAAGACTATTTCATTTCCAGACCTGAAGACATAAAGACAGTCATTGGACTGTGTCTGCTGGAAGCCAAGATTCATGAGAACTTTGTGGAGCCTCTCTTTCCACTTTCTCCCAGCCTGTTTTAAGCCATAAATAGCCTTTTGTAGTTTCCAGAATTTCTTTTTGCCTATGTTTTTTGGAGCTTTCATGTAAATATCTTTATCAAGAAATCTTTCCAAGTAAGCTCTGATCACATCAATTTGATAGACCTCAAGATCTAGCATAGCTGCAAGCATCAAGAATACACGTTGATAAGACTCAGGCTGGGCTCAGCGCAGCAAAGCTATAATTAGCAACTTTTGTTGATAGGAGTTTGGAGGCTCACTCAGGCAATCAGGCACGACACGGACTGCATATGACTAGGCGACTACGGGATGTTTAGCGCACAGGACTTCTAGACCACAGGACTCACCCACCTGACTGTCAGCGCATGGGACTTGCCCACCTGACTGTTAGCGCACGGGACCGCACACATGACCTTGGGCTCGATAACAGGTCACTGATCAAAGATAGCCGGTGCCTTATGAGATTACGCGTTTAACGACTTGCCAACGGCTATCAGTAGGCTGTTACTTCTTCAGCCCCAGTGCCTAGCGGTTAGCAACGCTTAACTTTACTGACGCTTAGCAACTTTTGCAATGCCAGCCTCCTTGATTGTTTCAGACCTCAGGATAGTCACCGCGTATTTGACTGATTTCAGTGCTCACTTGTTGACTTAGCGCTTGCTGACTTGATAGACGCTGCGGGTTAGCTATTTCACATTCTATTCTTCTTGTCATAGTCCTTTCCCCATTTTGTTACTTAGCAACTTATAGCTTAATTAACACGGCAACTTAGTGCCTATAAATACTGTACATATTTTGTCTTAAGGAGCATCGAATTCTACTCCCCACAGTTCAGATCACAACTTGCGCACACTAAGTTCCTCGGAGTTGCTAAGTGATTTCCAGGTTTACCGACTACACTAAGCTTGCTGCTTCTTCACCAGTCTTGCCGACTGTCTAGGTGCTATACGGGCACACTTCAACTACGTTACGTCGCCAAGTCTCTACCAACTGTTGGCACCCTAGCGCCTTGCAGGCTACACGGCTTAGATCGCTAAGCACCTCTGTTCCAATTACTGCATTTTTCCTTAACAAACTAGGTCTCTGGGACCCTGCCCAGACTCTCTCTCAACTAGCGACCGCCCAACGCATTACCTTTCACAGTAGCTAGGTACAGTTTACCCTTGACAGTGCTTAGCAACTTTTGGGCGTCATCAACGTAAAGTAGTAAATTTTGCTACCAAGGAAAAGGTTTCTTCAAAATCAATTCCAGGAATTTGCGAAAAGCCTTGAGCCACAATTCAAGCTTTGAATTTCAAGTGATTCCCATTTTCATCCAACTTCTCCTTTAATACAACTTTACTTCCAACAGCTCTCTTTCCTTCTAGAAGCTCATCTACTTTGATGATTACCCCTCTTTCCACTAGTTGTTTATATTTGGCCTCAATCGCCTTTTTCCACTCATCAGCACATGGAGTTTTCATAGCTTCAATCATGGACGGACCGTTAACCGCCATGAGGGCTAGATGCTGGGTCGATTCTGATGATGAGTTGTCCTGAAGATATCGTCCTGGCCTTCAACATTCTCTGGTGGATAGTGCGTGTTTGGGAAGATTGTCCCATTTATTGGGCTTACAAGGGGCTGGTGAGACTTTGGTTGATGGAATTGGCTGAATAAGAGTTGAAGGACACAATGGAGTCAGAAATTGTAAGTCTTCAATTGGCTCTGATTCTGTTGATGATTCTTCAGAACCATTGAGTTCTTCCAGCAGATTTGTCACTTCAGCTTTGGAGGAGACTGAAGGGATAGAGATTTCACAAGGTGTATCAGACTCAGGATGAACCGCCGTGTCGATCAAGTAATTGATTTCTTCAGAAGTCAAAGAATGCAAGTCAATGTAAGCCAGTTCACTTGGCGTGTCATCCTCTTGAAACTGAACATCCCTCAAGGCAATCAATTTGCCATTTTCAAGGTCTTCGAGCTTATATCCTTTTGTCTCGTCCATCCACCATCCCAACATACATACACAAACAGCTTGTGATTCCAATTTGCCATGTCAGACTTCTTTTGGTACTTGTGCCCAACCAAGAGCACCAAAGATCCTCAAGTGGGAGATATTGGGCTTTTGTTTCCCATTATACCACATAGTATAAGGTATGTTTCTATTCAGACTAGAAGTAGGAGTGATCCTTCGCAGGTAAATGGAGTACATGAATGCTTCGCCCCAATACTGGAGATCCATCTTGGCACCATGAAGCATTGATCTGGTCATTTCCATAAATACTGTGATTGCTTGTTCAGCAATGCCATTTTGTTGAGGTTGATATGAGTTTGTGGTTTCATGGTGGATACCATTTTGTGTGCAAAACTCATTCATTAATTTGTTTATGAATTTAGTTCCGTTATCTGACCTGATTCTTTTGACTAGTTCGCCGCCTTGTCATTCGAAGTTTGCAACAATCTTGTGAACAGTGTCACCTGCTTCTTCTTTTTGCTTCAGGAGTCTCACATCAGGATAGGCTAACCTCCACCGCGACAAGTGCGTAATAGTATCCGTCCCATGTAGGACTAGTCATGGGACCAATCATGTCCATTACTAGCAATTTGTTTCTGTTGTACAAGGTCTTGCTGGTGTCAGGAAGTGGGGGACAAGCAAACTTCCCTTGTGCACAGCCACTGCAGACCCTATCAAACTCCTTCAGTGAGTTTATTTCAAGACCTGTGACAAGATTTTGATCTATCATTGCTTTAATATTTTGAGGATTGATGTGTCCTAAGTGATGATGCCACAGACGCATTGTTGACTGATTGGCAACAAAGGCAAATTGATTGTCAATGTATCCTGTATACATCGATTTGATTCTGTACAGCATTCTGTGAGTCCCAATAAGATTTGCATGCAGAAATTCTCTTTCATTCCACAACAGACTTAATCCAAAGGCAAAGCTTTTGATGGCAACACCGGCATGTTGCAGCAAGCCTAAACTGATCAAGTTTGCACCAAGACTGGGAATGTGAAGAACATCATGGAGAACTACATTGTTCACACCAAGAGGTACATTGGTCGTGAAGTCAATGGAACCGATGCCTGCAACTGGTAGCTGATTAAGTCCACTAACAGATACGTATTGTTGGTCAACTTCACAATATTCATTGAAGGCTTTTGATCAGCAATTATGTCACAGCATGCGGCACTATCAAGAAGTAAACCGGATGGCATACTTTCATTTGTTGCCATGAGGACTTTTCCAACTTCTCAAGCTTGATTCTTGGCATCAGTAATGGAGATACATGCATTCCCAAGAGTTTTGGGTTTCTTTGGGAGAACTCAATACTCAATACTAGCAGACTGGTAAGTCAAAAGTCCTCAGTTCAATTATAGTTGACTACAATAATTACCTAGCAGACTGGTAAGTCAAAAGTCTGCCAGGGAAGTTACATCAGTACGTATTAAATCAACTCACTAAAGTCTGTACTCACCCTCAGTTCAATCATAGTTGACTGAGGGTGTTTGTATCGTATGTCTGTATATATAACAATGGACAGCCACTCTATACTGTGGCCAGACAGTGTGGCCAGGGTTAGTTATTGAGGAACAAAGGTTGGTGACAGGAGATGACATGCCACAATGATCAGGGGTGGAGAGATGTTGAGGAAATTGTCACTTAACTTCGTCTATGTGTTTTATTGTGTACGTGATACTTTTACATCATCGTTCTGTTACTTTCCAAAAGTCTCGGCTTTTTGCCTTATGACAACTTTCCATTTATTTTATTGTCTTACATTGCCACAGTTTGTTGTAATCCAGGATTGGGATCACCATGAGCATGGGCCATGGAAGCGCATAGGCCAGTGAAGTACAAAGGACCCAGGGCCACACTCGGGCCCCTCTTTGTCCTTAGACAATGGACAGAAAACATATTTATATAGCACACTATGATACAGACACCCTCAGTCAATTAACCAGAGACTGAGGGTGAGTCAAGACACATACCATACAACCAAACAACTACTTACCAATATGTACAGACTTACGGATAACTGTGTCGTATAGGTATGAACTTAATACAGTCAATTAACCAGAGACTGAGGACTTACGGATAACTGTGTCGTATAGGTTTAGTCTTCTAACACAGTTGTCTCAGCACTAACTATGATAAATATGTCTTGCTTAGCCTGGAGTCGGTTCATTCTTTGATCCTTGACTCCAGGTATGTTATGTTCGACTTACTCAATAAATTTATTCTTTGATCCTTGACTCCAGATAAATTACTTATTTATTCATTTGTCTGCTGCGAATATACAATGTTGCGTCAAGAGGCATGCGGTACTATCCCCCACCATCATTCCAGCCATCAACAGGGTCTTACCACTATTCCGTCTGTCATGCTTTGTCAGCCACCTTCAGTGGCATTTCAGACTCCGCTCTCACCATTCCATCGAACGCCGTTGTGTCCCTCCCTCAAGAATATTGAAGCGC
>QLOM01002025.1:0-19504 GCA_003313785.1 Termitomyces sp. MG148 | reverse complement strand
CAAATTGGGTAGTGGTAGATCTGCTTCTTTGATCCAGATCATCACAATCTGATCCCAATTTTGATGTCTCTGCCAGCCCCCATGCTTCCCCTCCCCATTACAGTGACTGACTATTATTGACTTGATGACTCTGAGCTGATCCCTTGTCCTTTTACTGTACTTCCTGTGTATTTATTGTGGTGTTTTTGGGAATATACTTTTGTAGAGACTGCTACCAGGAGGCTTACAGTTTTCAGCCTGTATATTAAAGGTTTATTTTGACTTCTGGTGCATGTTTTGTCTCTGAATGCTGTACAGCATCGTATCAACGACAACACTGACAACCTTTGTGGGGTACATGGCAGTGCCACCGAGAGTAGAAAGCATAGAGAGAGGTTTGTGTTTGTCAGTAATGGTGTAGACGCCCTCTGGGGCAACAAAAGTCAAACTGTTGTCTGTGGACAAGAAGTAATCCAAATTTGGCACCCACGATCTTGTGCTTTCTCTTGACGCGTCCTAGAATGTCTTTTTCTTTTTTTTGGAGTAATGTTTGGTATGGTGGTAGCCTCCTCGCCCTGGGCAATTCTGCCCCACCTGTTGGTAGGCACCTGGGGTCAAAACCAGGTTATAGTCCAAAAATCTGTCATATGTCTCCACAAGGAAATGCTTTTACGCACACTGTGTGGGGCTTCTGGCCTAGATAAGCTTTCAGCCTACTCCTTCTCTTTTGTCCAACCAAATACTCACTAAACCGCTGTGGCTCTCTACTGTTGGTACTGTTGATCTACTTAATGTTTCAAAGCCTGTATTTTGCCACGTATTGATTACAGTAGCTATTGGAATGGATTTCTTTCCGAATTTCTTGCCTGTTAGCTTTGTATCTAGATCAACTCTATTTGAGATCGTCTTCTTCCACCTGTTTATGATTTCTTGGTGTGAGTGTGGTTCGTCTTTGTTTTGTATTATCCTCTTGTATCTTAGTGTTCATATGAGATATGCTGATTCTACCATGATGATCTCATGTAGGCATGTGAGCCCGTGCAATATTTTGTTGCTATCATCCTTTGCTTTCATTATGAGACTTCCTATTACTGTGCTCAGGTCTTGTTTGGGTAGGTCTTCCCCAGTTCTCTTCCTCCACAGGCTGCTTGTTTGTTCCCAGATGGCTGCTTGGCCTGGGCTCTTACACTTGGAAATTATGTGGTCTAAAGATTCTACTTCCCCATCATGGGTGCAGGTGGCTCTTGCATGTAGTTCTGGACTCATGTTTGGCTGATCTCAGTAAAATCCGACTTTATAGGCATCATATGTGCTTTTTCAGAGAAATACTCGTATTTGTCTCGAGAAGTATTTATTCTTCAGGCTCTTCCAGATTCTTTCAATACTCGGTGGGTTTCCTCTGTAATGTTTTACCGCTTCCTTAATTTTTCTTAGCATTACCTCTGTTCTTGGTCTGCTCTGAGTATTGAATCTTGCTCTCAGCCATTTATATGCCAGCGCTTGCATAGTTTTGGAAAGTTTGGTACCCGTGATGTGGAGTTCTGTGGGGATTGGAGGGAGGATTAAAGAGCATTGGTTTTCATTCTCCTCTTTTACCATTTCTTGTGCCTTTTGTTTCGTGCATGTTGCAATTTTACTTGTTGTGTCTATGAGTTTGATTATTGCAGAATGCATTCTAAGTCTCCCAACAAGCGTTCTTATCAGTCCTGCGCTTCTTGTGCCCCAGAAGCCAGCGTCTTCTTTTCTGATTAGGTCATTGGTTAGCAACTTGACTGTCTCTTCTGACCTGATATTTATTTCCATGTTTGTAGTTATGCCACCCCTAAGTGACGCCATGATTATTGGTATTAGGTGGTTTCCACCTATTTTGACCTCTTCTGGGCTGGCCCATTCTGCTTTCAGATCCATGCCCTCTTTTTCTTTGAAGGCTATTCCTGCTCTAATTGTTGAAGGCCCAGACTTCATGGCTGCTCCTGATACTTCAAGCAGTTGGCTGCTTGAAGTTGCTATTTTTGGTATGTATACTTGGTCATATCTTGGTCTAGTAGTGAATGCACAGAAAATGTCCTTCAGCTTGGTCACCGTACTTCTGCTTTGGTTGAACAGTTGTTCCTCGTCGCTTTCTTTGCTGCCAAGGGGCCCACCCATGGTACTTTGGGCATTGTACGGTTGGTATTCTAGAGGGTTCTATTTACTTGGCAGAGTGGTAATCATTGCTTTTGCTTTCTTTACACAAGAGTGGGGATGGAGGCAGCCCACTCCATTCTCCAAGTCCATGCAGTCCTTGCAGTCACATTTGTCTGATGCACGGTGGTTACGTTGATAAGCCTTTGGCTGAGCTCAGTGCACCAGTGCTATTTTTAGTGACTTATATTTTGCAGCTAGCAGAGACTGAACTCAGGCTACAGAACGCAACGCGCAGGATCATGGGACTTGGTGACCACCTGATCTGGCAGTCAGATGATGATTTACTGGTCACATGGTGATCACAAGACTTGGCGACCATGGGACTTTAGCAACCACCTGATTTGGCGATCACCTGCTACTCACCTGACTTCAGCCCAGCCCTCTTTCAGGTCTCTGATCAGTGATAACCAACGGCAGGGCTTTGTAAGGGTGACCTCTGGAGGCTATGGCTCAGTCACACAGCTGGCAGAGGAAAATCCAAAGTATATTTATATATAGGTAATACAACCATAACTACTCACCTGGCAGAGGGAAATCCAAAGAGAACAAGTCTAGGGATTCCCTATGCCAGGAGTGACACTTCCAAGGCTCCAGAAGCGTGGGAAGTAACTGTATAGCATGACAAAAGCCACAATAAAATTTATAATCTAAAAAAGGAAAATCTCCGAAAATAATCAAAAACCATTGCCAGAGGTCATGCACATGTCTCATGTGACTTGCTTAGTAATTTGGAGGCTAGCCTCAAGATGACTAAGCCTCTGGAAGCATTGGCTACACTTGTTTGAATGATAACTAAAGAACCAGAGCACCTCAAGGGCTGAGAATAGTACTAATAGATAGTGTTGAAAGAATAGAAGCAGTAAAGTAAAAGAGTGACAGCAGAAATAAGGAAATAAATAGAGGAAGAATGAAGGAATAAGGAGTGAAAGGAGGGAGAAATGAGGAGTCTCCTAACAGGCTTTTAGCAATGCCTATGAAAACCCAGTGCTTCTCAAAGATCCAACGTCAGATCACTTTAGCAACGCCTAGCGACAGGCCCCTTGATGGTTTCAGATATTAGCAACGCTTATAGCTTATCCAATGCTTAGCAACTTACTTGAGACAGGCCCCCTTGATGGTTTCAGGCCTTAGCAACAGTCCCTGTGCATTTGGCCTCTTTCACTGCTAGGATGTTGAGTTAACGCTTGCCAACTTGACAGACGCCGTCGCTTAGCGACTTTCACGTTCCATCGTACTTGCCACCATTTTCTTGGTTGATTAATTAGCAACTTTTAGTTTAATTAATGTGGTAATTTAGCGCCTATAAATACTGTACATATTTTGTCTTAGCCATCATTGAATCATACGCCCCACAGTTCAGATCACATTTCAGTGCATTCTAAGTCCTCAGAGTCGCTAAGTGATACAGTCCTGCCGACTCTACTTTGCCAACTTTGTTTACCAACTTTTGTCTTACGGTGCCATACAGGTACATCGTTGCCAACGTTTACGTCGCTAGAGTCCTTACCAACTTCTAGCACCCTAGCACATTGCAGGCTTTCGGCTTAGATCACTAAGCAACCAGTTTATTTCTCTAAGTTCAAATCCCACTAAAAAGACTAGACTTCTGAGACCCTGCCCAGAACTCTCTCAACACTAGCAACTGCCTGACGCTACTCATTCATGAGGTGCTAAGTTTACCATCTACCAGGACAGTGCTTAGCAACTTTTGGGCGTCATCAACGTGAACTCATGTAGATCAAGAGGGTCTCTGCGTCTTCGATTGTTCTGATTTTGTGCTTAGATATCAAACATTCTGTGGTCTTTTCTTTTCTTAGTCTCCTCAACCTCGGGCTTGCTGCAAAATGGAGCCAGATCAGCATTTCTCACATGACTTCTCTGCTGAAGGCAATACCTTCGGAACATATATTGTACTCCCTTGCTGTGTTCATTAGCTTAACTATGTCTGGGCAGGCATTTTTTTGTGGAGAGACTCTTGTTTTCCACAATTGGAGGAGGAGGAATACTTTTACTCTATTGTCTACTGATTCTTTAGTTTTTGGAACATTTCTTGCCCTTATCGCATCTGCTACATAGGCTCAGATCAGCCTTTCCTTACCTAGTTTAAGGTAGGATCTTAGCCATATTATGTCAATGGCTTTGTTTCTTGTTCTGATGTTGACTAGTGCCCTTCCACCCTTGTTTAGGGGTCTGAACAGGGTGTCTGCATTCACTTGAGATTTCTTTCCTAACCACATGTAACTTATTGTCCTTTTTGTTAGGAGTTTCTCAACAAGCAAGGGCATACCCTGGACTTGGGTTAGGTATTGAGTCATATCCGCTATTACCATCTGTACTATATGCCTCCTCCCTTCCATCGTGGGGTTACTCTTCTCCCAATTCAACAGGCTTCTGTTGATTTTGGTCAGGACGTTGGTCTATGGGGTGCTTAGGTCGGCATCGTTGCCAAACCACACTCCAAGAATACAGATTGTTTCTCCCTCTTCTACAATGTGGATATTTCCTGGTATTCTACTATCTCCCGCTCTTAGTCTTTTTTCCTTTAGTACCTCTAGGCAGAAGGGTTTTGTACCTATTGGTAGGATTTTGGTTTTTGTTATATTGAATTTTGCTCTTGATGCAATGCACCAGTCTTCTAGGATTTCATTCAATAAGAAGATTGTTGTGTCACTGGCGAATAAGTTAGCTATTAGT
Source organism: Termitomyces sp. MG148 (assembly GCA_003313785.1). Taxonomy (NCBI): domain Eukaryota; kingdom Fungi; phylum Basidiomycota; class Agaricomycetes; order Agaricales; family Lyophyllaceae; genus Termitomyces; species Termitomyces sp. MG148. The sequence goes on along the minus strand of QLOM01002025.1, from coordinate 14,644 downwards.
TTCTCTTCAAAACCTGGGATTTCAAAGCCTTCAGCATTGCTGCTAGTGGTTCTATTGTGAGGTTGAAGAGGAGGCAAGAGAGGAGATCTCCTTGTCTCACCCCCCAAGTAATCTTCCATGGTGAGCTTAGCTTTCCATTTATCATTATTTTTGTCTCCGCATTTTCATACAAGGATTTAATAGTGTTAATGTAGGTGGGTGGGATGGTATCCATGATTGATTTTGTTGTAAGCTTTTTCTTGATCAAGAGCAATGATTAGGCCATTTACCTCTTCCGCTTTCACGTGATGCATCATCATCCTTATTAGCTTGGTTTGCTCCACTATGCTTTGTCCCGGGATGAACCCTGCTTGACTAGGGCATATTAAGTTGTTGATTACTTCTGATAGGCGAGAAGCTAATGTTTTTGTTAGCATTTTATAGTCTGTGTTCAGACATGTTATTGGGCGGTAGTTTGCTATTTCTGTTCTGTTGTTTTTTAGCACTTACATCGTCAATGAAACTTTGTATGTATTTGGGGATCTTGGGTTGCAGGATGTAGTTAATGTCGTCATGGTAAATAGGTACTGAATTGGTCCAACCCATTGGCAAGGTGACTAGTCACAAGGCGCCAAAGGGTGTCTGAAAGGTGGTGAGGTTGCGTGAAGAGGGATGAATGAGTCACTCATCATAGCAGACATAGAGGTCAAGGGTGGCGCCACAGATCTGCTCAGCAAAGGACTTAGCAATGTGGTCGGGAAAGGGTGGGATGCCAGAGTGTCATATAGTGACCCTATTTAGCGGCTCCAGACTGTGAACAATACGGAGGTTATCATTTGTCTTGAGGACACAGAACCAGCGGGAACGGTAAGCGCTATTAGAGGGCTTGTGGATGCCAGCTTTGATCTTGCTGTGTATGATCTGACAGACTTCAGCTTCAAGCCCAGGCGGTATGGGTCGGTTGTGTTCAGTTCAGAGTATGTAAGGGATGGTCGGTATGATGACAGACGGGAAGAAGTCGGTATGGAAGCTACCTTGCTCAGAGTCCTCCCAGGCAAATGCTTGATTCTGTTTGGACATGAGGTCAGTAAGAACATTTAATTCAGGAGTGGTGAGGAAGCCGGTATTGTGGTTGCTAACAAACCGTTTTTGGCGCTCCTCAGTAAACCGGCCTGTTGGTTGAAAAAGTGGCGGGTTTGGGGTTAATGTTGGCATGTCGGCAAGCGGGTTGCCAATGATATTTTGTTCGATTCAAAAGTCCTCGGACACGGTGCTGGCAACAGGTTTGATTTTAAGCGCTACTGGCTTATACTTCTTTTTGACCTGTACACCTTTGTGTTTAGTAGCGTTAGCGGCGGCAAAGGTGGAGGCTGTAGGTAACGTAAGTGATGAGTCGCTAGCGCTAGCGCTAGCTTTGGAAAGTCTAAGAATGGCGAGTTGGGAAGAATTAGGTAATGTTTCAAGATATGTATCAGAGGAGGCAAATTTAGCAAAATAGTCAGAAGCGATAAGGTACAGGTAGGCAAGAGAGGAGTTGGTAAGCTTTTGATGGTTTGTAGTAGGGGTACTGGGAGGGTACATATTAGCGCTAGGGTCACAAGAAGGCAAGAGTACTTCAGAGTCAAGGAAAGCAGTAGAAACAATATTTACAAGACCACTACAGTGGTCATAGTCCAGTGTAAGCACTACATCTCCATGATTGTCGCCAATCACCTCCTTGATGGTGGATGAAAACACAAGTGGGGCAGTCCTGGGTACTGGTCGGTAAATGTTGGTGCTTTGGCAAGCTTCTTTTTCTGGCGACCTCTAGGGAAGGTCGGCACTGTGCAACGGACGCCAGAGTTTGGGTCACTAATTGTCAGGGTGGTTTTGTCATCAGAGAGAGTCTTGACTATGGAGCGCGCTAATATGTCAAAAGGTCAGCTGAGGAGTATGTCATAGGCGGGTGAGCATAGTATGTGTATCTGCAGATAAAAGATGAGGTTGCCAATGGTGCATGGCACGTTCTTGGGAGTCCAAGCGACCTGTCTATGGTACCATTAGCGCTTTGCATGTTTAGGACTATACTCAGGTCATAGATGAGGCCTAAGTTGTTAGCGACCTCTGCCGACATTGTAAGGGCGACCTCTGGAGGCTATGGCTCAGTCACACAGCTGGCAGAGGGAAATCCAAAGTATATTACAACAATAACTACTCACCTGGCAGAGGGAAATCCAAAGAGAACAAGTCTAGGGATTCCCTATGCCAGGAGTGACGCTTCCAAGGCTCCAGAAGCATGGGAAGTAACTGTTTAGTATGACAAAAGCCACAATAAAATTTATAATCTAAAAAAGGAAAATCTCCGAAAATAATAAAAAACTCGGAAATTGCCATTGCCAGAGGTCATGCAAAGCCCCACCATAGCACCTAGTACGGTAGTCTTGATATTGCCTACACTTCCTGGTTTCTCTCGTATCACTCCGGTCTCGTATATTTGCCTCGTACTTGTCTCTAGCTCCATTGTCTTGTACTCGTCTCTACTCTTGTCCTTGCTATCTCCTCCTCAATCTATTTGTTTTCTCCTGACTTTGTCCACTCAGTTCTCTTTTGTTTCTTCTCCTCAGTCTCCCAGTTTCCCCAGTCTTCAGCCTAATCAGCCCAGCTCTGCCAGCCCTCGGCTCCGCAACTGTTCAACCTTAAAACCTTGTCTGCGCAATCATTCTTCACGCCTTTCCTGGGACACTGCCGCCGGCACGTCAGCAGCTCCACTGATTGTCCCAGAACCCTTCTGCCCACTTACTCGCTCTTGGCGGTTGCTCCCCGCTCGTGCCCCATGTCCCTTGCCCTGGTGCACCTCACCCAGCAAAACCTCAGCCCCGGCGCGCTCCCCCGTGTCCCAGTGTATCTCATCTACCCCGGTAGACCTCTGTTGTGTCCGTAACCCCTTGAGTCCATTTTGTAAGGCCTTGCCCAGACTTGCTGAGCCCCTGGGTCAGCAGAACCTGACAGAATGCAAAAGTCACTAAGCGACGGCGTCTGTCAAGTTGGCAAGTGTTAACTCATCATCTTAGCAGTGAAAGAGGCCAAATGCATGGGGACTGTTGCTAAGGCCTGAAACCATCAAGGAGGCCTGTTTTGCATAAGTTGCTAAGTGTTGGATAAGCTGTAAGCGTCGCTAATATCTAAAACCATCAAGGGGCCTGTTGCTAAGCGTCGCTAAAGTGATCTGTCATTGGATCTTTGAGAAGCACTGGGTTTTGATAGGCGTTGCTAAAGGCTCTGGCATTGGTTATCACTGATCAGGGACCTGAAAGGAGGCCAGGCTGAAGTCAGGTGAGTAGCAGGTGATTGCCAAGTTAGGTGGTCACTAAAGTCCCATGGTCGCCAAGTCTTGTGATCACCATGTGACCAGTAAATCGTCATCTGACCGCCAAGTCAGGTGGTTGCTAAGTCTTGTGATCCTGCACATTGCAGCCTGAGTTCGATCCCTGCTAGCTGCAAAATATAAGTCACTAAAAATAGCGCTGGTGTGCTGAGCTCAGCAAGAGGCTTATCAGTGGGTCCTCCAAGCGAGTCCCCTTGTCCCTCTGGGAATTCTTGCTGGAGCCTGGGTCTGGTGTTCGGTGCTTTTCCGTTTGTGGGTGAATTCCTTCTGATCTCCTGTGTGCCCTGCACGGAGTTATCAGAGGGGGTAGTTTTTGCCTGTTCCATTACTGATGCCAGTGAGGACTCTTCTTGTGTGCACACTAACATTCCTGGAGCGGTGGGACAGGCGGTCTCCAGGGCCTCGGCAGCCAGTGGTTGCATGGGGTAAGGGGGAGTGTTCGTCAGTGCTGCTGCGTACAAGCGGGGAGAGATAGGAGTTGAGAGTCTATCAGCTTTGGTAGACATGTTTGAGGGACTTGCTATTAAGCTTTTAGTTTGTATCCGGTCTGAAGAGACTCGATAGTATTGTTTTCCTAATATTTTGGAGTTTTGGTTTCTTAGTTTCGGGAAAATTCGGAGGAAAATTTCCAGTACTTAGGTGTTGGCAGCATCTTTCTGGGCTGCTAGCCAAAGTAAGTTTATCTGGCTATCATTCTGCATTTTGAACTGAGGTAGTGGATAGCGGTCTGCTCTCAAGCTTGTATGGGAGTGCCTCTTTTTTTAAAGGTATTTTGATCCTGGCTCCTTAGGGTCTCCGCTGCTGTGTATGCAGTCGATTGTGGGATGGAAGGAGAGTGCTTTACTCGGATACCACTTTGATTGCTACTCTTTGTAGCCTATTGCTTTAGTAGCAATCCACTTTGGGTAGCGTCGGGAGGCCTGAGCACCGGCAGAGGTGTGCTTTACACTTGCCCTAAATTGACCACATGGTGGTTCAGGTTCCATGTCCTAGAATGTTCAATAAAATGGATCCAGACCTGGTACCCAGATCTTGACCTCTCATGCTTACCACCAAGTTCTCCACTCACCCTAAGTTATACTCTGTGCATACACCCATCAGGCCCAGTCGTTGTCCTTCTTAACAACCTGCTAGCATTGTTTCAACTCTACAGTCATGGAGCCTCCACCAGCAGGCGGTCATCTTCCCTCTGTCGCCACCTCACAACTCCTCAGAACTCTGCACTGCGTACTCCAGGTTTGCATTTCCCTAATAAAGATGCATCCCCCCATTCCAGCACTGTTGTTGGAGGACGTGAGACAAGGAAGATGAATACATATCAGGCTGTCAGAGACACAATGAGGTAATTTCAAGTTGTTCTACTCCTAGACTTTTTTTTAACTTTAGTAGCATTGTACTGTTGAAGAACAATACTGCAGTTGTGTTTGGTGAGGATATCACCTTTGGAGGTGTCTTTAGATGTACAATGGTAAGGCGCTTGAATGAGTCGCTGTCAATCAATCACTGAACTTCAACTTTTTAGCAGTGCAGAGGAGGTGGATGCGGGGATGTGATGGATACGCTGGGGGGGCAGGAGTGGGGTACGCAGGGCGGTAGTAGATGTTTTGCTTGGTGCATTGTTGTTTTAACTGTTGAAGTTTAGAGTCTTTTTGCATCAATCTTCACAGGTTGGATCCTTTGAAGGCTCCTGGATATCTACTGTGAAAAATTGATCTCACAGCCAAAGTGCTAGACAGATGTGTTGGCCATGGCCATGCAACAGGCCTACAACCAGCTGCCTAGTAGGAACTGAGATGGAGATGAGAGCTACAAAATCAATTCCATTTAAAGCACACAAACATACCAATAAATATAACGTTACGAACAGGTTCAGAGTCATTCAATTCATTGCTGTACCTCGCCCACCTGGTGGTAATTTTTCGCAAGTCCTTGTATGTCAGGTGTTGTGGTGGATCGTTGTAAAGGCTCAAAAGTGCACCGCAGTCATCAGATGGTGATTTCTTGCCTGCATAGAGTATGTTCCAGCTACTCGTAGTAGATGAAGTACCTGGAGTGGAGGCTGTTCCAAATGCTAAGCCACAGTGCCCAAAGTGTTGTGATAAAGCCAAAGAAATTGTTTGAAAAGGGTGGTCCAAAAGCAGTGCAGATGTATCAATATTGAAAGCCAGACCCAAGTCTTTGGCATGGTTGACAAATCGGACCATTTTTGGTTTTGTTGACATGTGCATCTTTTTGAAGTCAGGATAGTCCGTCTCAACTAATGATCCATATGGCTTGAAATAAAGGTCAGTGTCTAATTGTACTTCTTAGCGGGATTATGCATACCAGGTTGGGGTGAATGACCACAACAAAATGAAAGACATATTTTTTTGCACTTGAACTTTGACTTCCTTGGTTTGTACTGCGTGATGCTTGCATATTGCGAGATCGTCTGGGTGCTGGAATATAGACCGTTGGAAAAACAACAGCTGGATTGGACAATACACCCATTTGTCACGATGGACCTAGTATAGGCTCCATAGGCAAACAATGGTGTTCATATGCCTGCTGTCAGCGAGCATTAACGTTGATTTCAGAAGGAGCAGAGATGTTAGGCAACATGGTGCTTGCTTGAGGGGGTTGCCACACTGAGCATGCTGGAGCACTTTGATGAGTAAACCAAGGATCTTGACAATTACTACAGATTGATCACCCACAAGGAACAAGTTCCACCTAGTACTAGATGTTAGCAGGGAACATAATGCACTGGCAGTAGACGCACGGTCTGGAAATCTTCATTTGACTGGCGGCAGACGCATCTTGGCAATGGAGCAATATGGCGGCCATGCAGAGACCTCTCGTGCCCACAGATGCAAAGAGGATTGCCAAACTCAAGATAAATATCTGAGCATTGACAGCCCTCTCCCTGGCAAGGCTGGGGACCAGAGCTAGGGGGCATTGTGAGGGTACTGGAAGAAAGAATATGTTGTCATCCGGAGACAATACGTATCCCAAGACACCTTTGAAGGCAGATGAAGGCTGAGAGAAGTACTTGCGTCAGAAGGCTTGCGCTGATCCAAGCTTCGAAAAGTCAAGTTGAACCGTGGGAGAGTGCAAGTTGTGAAGTCCAAGCAGCAAAAACGATTGATCACAATCCTAAATAATTTTGTCCGGTGGGGCACTTCAAACAATCCATGCGTACCGTACATCTCATGCTCGTGCAGATACTCTTTCCAGTTAGTTTTTCCTCGTAATGCAAATCCTATCCAGTGCTCACACATGTTGGAACCAGATGCTCTCAACCATCATTGAAGAATGTCTATCATCGTGCTCTGAGACCATTGTTACAAACCCTTTTAATCCACCTTCTCTTATGCCACCTATTAAGCCAAACATTATGCTTGTCTTGTAATGAATAAGTATATTATTTTCTCACTTTGTTTTGCCCCCTTTTTGAACCAACCTATGTATATATATCTCGATGCTCACAGGCTACAAGAACCAGACCCAGTGTCCCATTGCAAGGAATTACTTGTCCATCACCTGTTGAATGACCTCTGTGTCAGAGGTTGGGTGGCGAGAGGTGCATGATTACAAGAATGCTATGCCTCACGTGACAGCTATTTGGCATGGACGAAACTTTTTTAGTCCAACCCCAAAGGGGTACTCCGAGCCTCACAGGTACACTGGACCTTTGATGGCAGTGATTATCAGGCAACCAGAAAAGGTATGTTTTCCACCAAAGGGGGTAATTGCCAAAGAGCCTCGATCTACCACTGTAAACACATTGTCAAATGGTGTAACACTGCTAGGGTGGCTAGAGCACCTTGTGGTTGTGATTTCTCCCTGCTGTTATTGGCCACAGCCTTCGAGGGAATAACCCAGCTCCCTTCCATGAAGTTGATCTATCAGCAGAGTGATCTGATGGGTGGGAATAACTGGATGGTGACTGATTTCATGCTCATCATATCTATGTAAATGCCAGCCAGGCGGGACTGGTCTCCATTTCTGCTACATGTCCCAATCACTGGATAAGTATTTCGCTTGGAACTACGGTGAAGCATTGTCTGTCCCCTTGGAGGGCATTCTCTATGGTATTTGTTCTTTTTTTGCCACTGGACATGTCCCAAGATTGAGGGTCCGAGATTATGACGTTGATAGGTATATATTCGGCGTTACTTTCCGCTACCTCCTACAGCGCCGTAAACCGTCAGGCAGAACCAGTCACATTATGCTGATAACGGCATGTTTGCTCTTTATATCAAGCACGATGGTGGGCCGTGTATTGGACTCCTCGTTCGGATAATAATGCTTCTCAAGGGCATCGCAATCAGCATGTATCGCTTCGTATATATTTTCGCATTGCATCAAGACAGTTCTGCTGTCATATACTTGATGTCAACTTGGAGCTTCATCATGGAAGGTACCATATTGTTTGCAGAGATTATCCTAGGAGACGCGATTGTTGTGAGTGTGGGCTCCACGTCACACCGTTATTTCTTCTGATGCAATGCCGCTAGCTTTATTGGTATTATGTGTTGAGGACTTATGGCTTAGTACTCACATGGTACATCACGTGATCCGTTAGACTATTTTCACCCCTGGGTGTTCTTGCGTTCTTTACCATTAAACGCGAACACCCAGGTACGTAGTACATGCATACTTTAATATATCACCATTAAACGCGAACACCCAGTTCTTACGTCTAATCAAGTATTAGTCTCCTCAGTGTTCTCAGTCTGTGACTATCTGTGCAATCGGCTGCAACATTATGTTGTCTGGTCCTCCGTGTGGATCATTGTTCTTCCTGCCATGCTATGGGTGATAACAGTTGGTGAGTGTCCTTGATATCGTAGCGAATCGCTCTTCACACTTCCTTTTGAAAGTGGCTGGAATCATAATGATTTGGACTTGGATGCAGATTAGGACCAATCCGAATATTCTATTCAGCAAACTCTCAGACCGTTTGACTGGTGTGTGTCTTGGAAGGAAGCACTCTTGCCGGAAACGCAATATCGACAGGTCAGGCTTTTCGTTTATTTTATTACAACTGTGATTTATTGTAATTCGACTTTGAAGGTCTGCTGGCATACCGGTCATGGGATGTGGAAAGAGAAGCCTCAAAGTACTATAAAACAAACCGTGATCTTCGGCGCTGTGCGCATGTGGCTGCACATTCTGGAGCCTTCTATTCATTTGGTTTGATTATTTACATTATCCTCTATTACACTGGCTCAGATGCCTACTTTATTGCAAAGGGATTGGTCAGTTATACATTAATGCAGTCCATTGCTTGGTTCCACGCTCATCCTGGCGTTTACAGTTGACCCCGATCATCGCTGTCTGCTTTTATATGGTTCTGCTGGGTTGTGCTCGCCGCGAAGATGCAGAATCCGACAATCTCACGGGTCCACCTCTTGAATTCATGACCAGGGAAAATGACGTTGAACACGGAGCTGTTGAAATTCGCTTGACCCGAGATGTCATGGGTGACAGATGATCACCAAGAAGTTCCCCGGAAAATGTGAAAACCACTATTAGGATATAGGCATGGGGAGATTAGGGTTCTCATGGGAAAAAAATGTCCATAACATACTTCTTACAGGATTTACTGAACAAAAATAAAATCCTGCGATGTGTGCGGAAGTTAAGAGTTGATTGCCACTGGCAGTGCATCGAATTGAAGGTTGTATTTCACGTAAACGTGGAATTTCTTATGAAGGGAGACTCCAATTTGCAATACAGTAACCACTGGTTGCAAAGTCCCTGAGACCTGTTCAATTGACGGTCAATGTGCTAAAACATTATTTCTCGGGAGACTGCGACTAACAACCATTGAAACTCTAGTCTAGCACCTGACAAATACTTATAAGTTGATCCTCATTTCAATTGACTTTAACTACCAAATACTTGCAAGTTAATCTATGCGAATAGTTACACCCTGAGGTGATTGACTGAGAGTGTACTATGGTACGTAGGTGTATGTATATGAGTAGATGTAACAGTGGAAGGAATAGTAGGGAACCTATAACGGGACAATGACATTCGAGGGGGTGATACATATTTATTTTCGAAATGTGGACGACTGGCATGCACGCGTTCTAGACATGAATTGCAACGATGATAAAGCATTGGGAGTTTGTGAAAAACCGACAAGCGGCGCAGGATACCCCATACCCCTTGGCGAAGTCTCATCCGGTCAAGGCAGTGTTAATTGCAGACTGCACTGCGAACGGGACCATGACATGACGACAATTTAGAGGAAGTGTGATTAATGTCATCTGCTACCGGAGACTAGACCTAATGTGGAGAGGAGTATCACTGCTGACACCAGAACCTGTTTCCACCAGAAAAAGCAGCAAAGAAATGTGTCATGCCATTTCTTTGGCAACCTTTTGCTTGAGAAAAAGGCATTTTTCATTGTCTCAACCCTTTTTCCATCAGAAATATATGTACTGAAAATGGCATGACACATTTCTTCGTTACTTTTTCTAGCAGAAACAGGTTTTGGTGCCAGCAGTGATATATGTAGCTAGTACGACAATCCACATTCGAATTCCCAAAAGGAGATAACACAGCCCTTCTACGACAACATTTAACTCACACCATCGAGAGGCGAAATGCCCACTCGAACCAACCAAACCTTGCAACCCCAAACCAATAATTTAATTTGCAGCATCGATCAAGGTGAAGGATGGGGCAATGACCATTCAAGCTCAAGCTCAAGTTTCCAATGTCCCTCACATCGAGGTCTATGATGCAAGCACTCATCATCTTTCTTCCCAACCACTAACTCAGAATCAACCGTCCTACCCTCCATCTCCATCGTCCCAGACTGGTGCAGAGAGCGAAATATCCTCACTTGACAGATTTTCGTTTCAACCACCCTCTCCTACCCTTTCTATTCGCTCTTCTCTTCATACAGAGCAGTCAGTGCAGCGTTCTCCGACCTCAAAGGACCTACGGAACGACCCCGAATGTGGCCACCCGCGTAGGCCAAGTTTTGCTTCTGAGCCTTCTTCGACAACCGTTCCACACGACAATCACGACACTCCTTTTATCCCTTCAACCAGACACTCGCAACAGTCAATACCCTTGAACTCAGAATCTGGCCATGCTTCGTTAAACGCCAACCCACCCTCTTTAATTCTTCTTATCCCTTCAGTACCTTCGGGTTCCGAATCTGGTCACTCAAATTTTACTTTTGGAACAACCGTGCAAGCCGACCATCGCGACGCTTCATATCGCGAACACTCAGGTCTGGGCCATGAGAGACCTCATGGCGAATCTGACCAAGGCAAAAATTGTGACCCTTGTCCATTCTCTTTTAACAGGTCAAGACTTGATTGTCTAGACTTTAAAGGAATGGAGAACTTGGGTGGAACTCAGGCGCTCCTTGATGGTTTGGGAACTAATGGTGAGAGAGGTTTAGGAAAGGAAGCAGTTTCTGTCGACACAAATATGCGGGCTGAGTTGAGAGAAAGGGTAGGGAAAAAGATCAAAGAATGGTGCCGAAAGGCGAAGAAAGGCACGTCAACGCGACGTGAGACACAAGAGAGAAAACCAAATGCCCTTGACGCTTCTATCGACGAGCGAAGACGGGTGTACGGCTCGAACTTTCTGCCTCAAAGACGATCGAAGGCCTTTCCTGTCCTGATGTTGTTAGCCCTCAAAGACAAAGCTCTCGTCATGCTCTTCATTGCTGCCGTCGTATCTTTGGCGCTCGGCCTTTTACGGGACTTCTACGTTACTCCTCGGCCAGAGCCAATTGATTGGGTTCAAGGTGCCACTATTATGGTTGCCGTTGTCATCGTTGTAAGTTTTTCAGTCCCGTTGCATGTTCACCCCTTTAAATTCCGAACATCCCTGCGTCACAGGTGATCGTGGGATCTACGAATGACTACAGGAAAGAATACCAAATCCAAAAGCTCAATGGGAAGAGAGCAGAGCATACTGTCAATGTTATTCGTGATGGAGCTGTCCGTCGTATAGATTCGCAAGTTCGTGATCTTCTGCTTTCCGGATTACCATTCATTTCTTTCTAGGAAGTCGTGGTTGGCGACATCGTCCTTCTTACACCAGGCGAAGTCGTTGCTTGTGATGGCGTATTCCTTTCCGGATGCGTGCAATGCCAAGAAACCGATTCAGATGGAAACCCTCGTATAATGTACAAAACCAATTATGAGGATATGAAGTCGTGTGTACAAGGTGCGTTTTTCTTTTGTGGGGGTTGATCTGACTTTTAGATGATCACTTTCCAGTTCATACCGATTGTTTTGTTTCCTCAGGAAGCAAAGTCCTTGAAGGGATTGGATCATATGTTGTGAAAGCTGTGGGCACAAAATCATTCCGTGAACGAGGTGAGCATTTTATCTATTGTCTATCTATTGACCATGACCAATTTGAGTGCTTGTTTTCTAGCTCTACAGTCTAAGCCAGAAACCTCACCATTGCAACACAAGCTCAATGCGCTCTCAGAAATGATTGCGAGGCTCGGTCTAGTCATCGGTTTCGTCCTGTTTAGCGCGCTCATGATCCGTTTTCTTGTCGAAATCAATCGAAGCAACCCGGTCCAGACCAAGATCGAGAAAGCGATTGACGTTTTCAGCATACTCATCATTGCGATTACTCTTATCGTTGTCGCCGTTCCCAGGGGTACGTTTTCGAAGCCCATGTCTCCGATTATTTTATCTCTTTTCATTGTACTTCTAGGTCTCCTTCTCGATGTGACCTTTGTGACTAGCCAGATGACGGATGAAAAACTTCTGGTTCACTCTTTCCGGGCTTTTGAATCTATGCAAAATGTCTCAATCTTTTGCACGAATAAGACAGGGGTGCTCACTCAGAATGAGATGACAGTTGTAGCAGGATCTATCGGTGACCATGCAAAGTTTGAACATCAGAATTCCTGCCAGGACTCGATGCGACATAACTTTCATGAGGACAGCGAGAGTTCTTTTAACTCCCTGCAGGGAGTTTCTGCTCAACAGACAAATCCTAACGGCTTCTCGGTCAGTCGCGATGAGCTCGTCTTCGTGCTGTCACCTGCACTGCTCAAGCTCCTCAAAGATGCGATTGAGCTTAACTCCGGAGCGTTGAAAGATCAGACGACGGGAGAGTTGATATATGTTGAGGACCAAACCGAAGTAGCGCTCTTGTATTTTGCAAGAGGTCTGGACAGTGGAGAATCCACGACACAGCGAAACGTGGTACAAGTGGTCCAAAAGGTTCCCTTCTCGAGCAGGCACCAGGGGAGGTGTGTCGTCGTCCGTTTGCCTGACGGTACATATCGCGCCTATTTCAGAGGCGCGTCAGAAAAACTCCTGAGAAAAAGCATTAGCCATGTCGTTGTGACTCCACCTAGTTCTCAAAATGGATTGGAGTATTCCAAGGTAGAAACAAAGCCGACTAAAACCGAGGAGAAGCATTTCTCTGACACCATCGATTCTTATGCACGGCAAAAATTCAGGACTATCGCAATATGCTACAAAGATTTTGTGGAGTGGCCTCCTCCGGAAGTGGCGTGCAATGGAGAGAAAGTGGTGAATTGCTCAGAAGATCCATTTTTTCTCTTTTACTGAGACACTTTCGTGCAGGTAGAATACTCAGATCTTGCTCGGGACTTGATCCTTATTGCCATAATTGCTATCGAAGATAAACTCCGTGATGGTGCCAAAGAAATGGTCAAGAGGTGTCATGATGCTGGTTTGACTGTGAACTTGGCTACTGGGGATAACCTCCGTACCGCTCGCTCTCTTGCTCATGATTGTGGTGTATTAAAGGATGAACCCTCTGAAGATGGCCTCTACAGGGAAGGTTCGAGTTTCAGGAATGCCATGGAGCAAGAACGACTTGATATCGCCCCGAGGCTACGAGTGCTAGCTCGAGCTACGCCCGAGGATAAAGAACTTTTGGTCAATGTTCTCAAAAAATCCGGACAGGTTATTAGCGTTACTATCAACGGATTCGTTCTGACGACAGACGACGATGATTTGTCGACGGGTATTCCTGATACGAATTTCACGAAGGAAAAATCCCATGTCGCAGTTCTGGATGATAATTTCACTTCCCTTGTGAAGGTCATTACATGGAGCCGTTGTTTCAATGACGCCGTGCGCAAGTTACTACAATTTCAGATATCGACCATTCTCACGGTTGTTGTTACCACTTTCGTATCGGCGGTGGCAAGCACCAAAGCATCTTCAGTTCTGTCGGCTGTCCAGTTGCTATGGATCCACCTCATCATGGACCCCTTGGCGGCATTCGTTCTTTTGACAGATCGCCCCTCAGAAACGCTCCCCGATAAGCGACCCCACACGAAGACAAGACCACTCTTCACAACAGACATGTACAATCAGATTCTCATCCAGTCGATCTATCAGATTGCTTTCACGTTGATCTTTCACTTCCTCGGATCCAAGATCTTGGGCCGTTATCTTAGTGGTAATACCCAAGATACTGATTCTATCGTCAAGACTCTCGTGTTCAATGCTTTTGTCTTTGCTCAAGTTTTCAACTTGATCAACTGTCGGCGGCTCGACAGAAAATTCAATATCTTTAGAGGTATGTTGAAGAATAGGTATATCTTGACCACGATACTCATCAGTTCGTCTTCTTCTGTTTTATGATATGGAGAAACAACTAACACAAGTACCTTTCTCTACAGTAATTGGTGTGCAAATTATAATTATCTTCGTTGGTGGCGATGCGTTTCAAGTCAGAAGACTAACGGGTCGCGACTGGGGTATCTCACTCGCCCTGGGTATTGTTCCAATTCCTCTTGGTGTAGTCACTCGTTTGTTACCCAACGAACCCGTCGAAAAAGTCTACAAGAAACTCGGCCTTCTTGATAAGTCCGAAGCCTTGCCCACCGTTAGTCCACGCTATGAATCTCGGAGCAATACTGCGAAGATCTTCACAATGATTCACGGACAGATAAGGGCATCTGACATCATGACAAGATGTTACTGAGATGCTCTACGTCGAAAAATGTCGAAACAATTGTGAGTCCTCTTCTTTACTCTCCGATTTTCAGTATCGATATAATTGTTGTAAATAGATGTAACTCAGGGCAACCACATGATAAGCGACTAGACTACTGCTCCCATAAATGGACGTAAGTAGAATATATCTAGTATGTGAGTGGGGATTATACGAGTAAAATGTACACACCTCTGGGAAACCATGCAGTGGGTAAGCGACTGAGGTGTGGGTAACGACAGGATTAGTCGAAAATTTGTATGTATTCAATCAAACGATAAAATAAGGAAATAAGTATGACGGAAGAGAAATATCAGTTTCTTATGCAGTCACGAGGTTCGA
>QLOM01002017.1:0-22324 GCA_003313785.1 Termitomyces sp. MG148 | reverse complement strand
ACTCCGGCTGCCCACCAGCATGCGGCGCCTCCATCCGGTCTTCAACGTGGTCAAGCTTTTGCCTGCTCCGGACGACCCTATTCCAGGTCGACGTGCTTTGCCTCCGCCACCTCCGGTCATTGTCAACAACCGCCCGGAGTATGAAGTGGAGAAGATCCTCGACAGCCGTCTATTCTGGCACAAGCTGCAATACAAGGTCAAGTGGAAGGGCTACGGTATCGAAGACATCTCCTGGGAACCCGCTGAAAACGTCCACGCGCCCGCTCTGGTGAAGGACTTCCACCATAGTCACCCCGAGGCTCCCTGCACAATCTGGGGCATCTACCCCGTCTCCCCGGTAGACCGCACGGTCCGCAACTTGTTCTACCCGGTGCGTCGAGACGCCGCACTCTAAGGGGGGGGGTGATGTCAGGGGACTTCCTTTTCCGGCCATCCCGGAGATCTCCGGGACCCTCCGGACTTCCTTTTCCGGCCATTTCCTTTTCGGGCCATCCCGGAGGTCTCCGGGACACTCCCTTGCAGTCGTCGGACTTCTCCGAGATGTTGTACAGTCGTTCTCATGCCCCCGCCCCCACACTGATGCGCCACGCCGTGGCAGAGGAATCCTTAGACTTGTTCTCTTCGGATTTCCCTCTGCCAGGTGATTAGTTACTTCCCTGTAATATGTACTGTCTCTAATACACTTCGGATTTCCCTCTGCCAGTTGTGTGACTTAGCCGCAACCTCCGGAGGTCACCCTTACACTAGCAGTGAAAGAGGCCAAATGCATGGAGACTGTTGCTAAGGCCTGAAACCATTAAGAGGGCCTGTCTCATGTAGGTTGCTAAGCGTTGGATCAACTGTAAGCATTGCTAATATCTGAAACCATCATGTGGACCTGTCTTATGTAAGTCGCCAAGCGTCACTAAAGTGATCTGTTGTTGGATCTTTGAGAAGCACTGGCTTTTGATAGGTGTTGCTAAAGGCTCTGGCATCAGTTACACTGATTAGGGACTTGAAGAGGGCCAGGCTGGAGTCAGATGAGTAGCAGGTGATTGCCAAGTCATGTCGTTGCTAAGTCCCATGATCCTGCACGTCGCATCCTGTAGCCTGAGTTTGATCCCTGCTAGCTACAAAACATAAGTCACTAAAAATAGTGCTGGTGCGCTGAGCCCTGCCAGAGTCTTATCACCATGCCCTTTGAATCTTTGTATGCCTGGCGCTGGCTAGGTGCCATGGTCTTCTTACCTTTGGCGCCCTCCATAACCATGCCAGCCTCCATTCCAGTGTCTAGCACGGCCTCCAAGCACTGGGTTGCCAAGAGGTCCCTCAACGCGGCGTTGGTAAATGCCATTTGTGTAGGCGCCTACGGTAATGATCAGTTGCTAACAAAGAAGTCCTAAAGAGAAAAACATACCTCATACATTGGCACAACCCTACCAGACTTTCACGACTAAAGGTGACCGTTAGCGACGGTTGGCAAGAAAAAGTACCTTGCATGGTGATGAGACTCCACTCAGACTCAGCACAGAAAACTACAATTTAGCAACTCTCTCTTACCGACGTTCCTTAGCGCCTACCAACTCTCTCAATGTTCCTTAGTGCCCACCAACTCTCAACGTTCCTTAGCATGTTTTGGAGCAGTTTGGCTCTAAGTTCAACATAGGGACTTGTGATAATTGAAGAATGGAGTACTAGCTGACAGCTAAAAGAATTAACAAGTGACAGATAGCCAAAATTCATCATTTTCACGCTTAGCTACTGATCCTACCACTTAGCACACAGCCTTGGTGCATTAATACTTTTTAGGTTATATTTTTCATTTACACTGTCAAAGCACTTTAGCAACATTTTACATATGATTTCTTACCTTTGCTATAAAAACTGTACATAGCTACCACAATTATCAGAAAATCACCAGAGTTTACAGCCCCTCTTTGACTCCTCACCTATTAAGCACCAATTACTGGTGTACACTTTATGCTAGTCCACCTATAGAACTAATCAAGACACTACACAAACTTGACCTAGGCATCTACGGCCTAGTTACCAGTGCTTAGCTGTACTAAGCAACTTTCTTTTAACTTCAATAATCTTTCGGCGTGCCCAACACATTCACTTATAACTGCGCTAGGCTACTATTGACTCTGACAGTGTCTAGCAACTTTTGGGCATCATCAGCGGAGAAGACACTGTTGAGCCGCTGGCGCAGGGCTCTCATCACTAGCGGCCACTCATTGTGCATGGCAAGCGCGGCGCTGCTCCTGACACATCCTAGCAAGGTTGTCCTCAGCCAACTGGCTAGGACCAGTAGGAAAGAGCACCAACAAAGACAAAGAAGAGGCTACTGGGGTGCTACTAACAAGACCACCCGATGAACCACCCATCCGACCCTGTTGCCAAGTCAGCCTCCCGAATCTCCTCCTGCCGCCTCCACTCCCTCTCCTCCTCAGCCTGCTGCTGAGCCTCCGCCAACAATGCCTCTTGGGCGGCATGCTGTCACACCAAGATTGGCTCCACAATTAGTGTCTCCTTATTGTCAAGGGAAAGTTCACGCCAGCGCTAACAAATAGAAAATAAGCAACTTACCTGTGGCAACCTTGAGGACTTACTGGTTGAGGGACCTCCACCCAAAATCTCCGCCAGCTCATCATCAACAGAGGGGGCGGGAGGGGGTGGAGGTTGCTAAATGGCCAGTAACAAGACAAGGTACAGTTGCTAATGACACGTACCAGGAGAACCTCATAAGGTGCCAGCCACTTGTGCTCAGCTGCCTAAGCAACACACTGATACGATGCTGTACAGCATTCAGAGACAGAACATGCACCAGAAGTCAAAATAAACATTTAATATACAGGCTGAAAACTGTAAGCCTCCTGGTAGCAGTCTCTACAAAAGTATATTCCCAAAAACACCCCAATAAATACACAGGAAGTACAGCAGAGGGACAAGGGATCAGCTCAGAGTCATCAAATCAATAATAGTCGGTCACTGTAATGGGGAGGGGAAGCATGGGGGCTGGCAGAGGCATCAAAATTGGGATCAGATTGTGATGTCCTGGATCAAAGAAGCAGATCTACCACTACCCAATTTGGCATGAAATGGAGGAAAAAGGAAGAAGCATGGAATGCAGAGAAGGGATAAAAGGGGAAAATGAAAATTTATGAATGGAAGCCAGACAAAAGGGGCAGGAGCAAATGAGGCAGAGGCAAATGGGGAAGGAAAAGCTAAGAATAGCAACCTTAGCAACAGTCCTCATGCATTTGGCCTCTTTCACTGCTAGGATGATGAATTAACACTTGCCAACTTGACAGACACCGTTGCTTAGCAACTTTCGCATTCCATTGTACTTGTCAGTATTTTTCTTGATTGATTAATTAGCGACTTTTAGTTTAATTACCACGGCAACTTAGCACCTATAAATACTGTACATATTTTGTTTTAGCCATCATCAAATCATATGCCCCATATTCCAGATCACATTTCAGCGCATTCTAAGTCCTCAGAGTTGCTAAGTGATACAGTCTTGCCGACTTCACCTTGTCAGGGGACCGGTCTCCAGACCGTGTCCAACTCTACTCCGAGCTTAGTCTGACGATACACCTATTCCTAGCAGATCTGACCGGCCACTCGGCCCACCCTTTCCCCTTCCGTCTCTTAGTAGTCAGCCTTGATGAGTCATATGCATGGACCTTACTCAGCATCGATTATTGTTAGTCATACTCCTTTACATACCAGGGCCCAATTAGTAAACAGTATTAGTAATAGCACAGCCACCAATGTAGTATATATAGGCAGCCTGTGGATAGAATATCCCCAGGCTGAACAATAGCAGTGTTCTTCTGGCCTACACACCGAACCTATTGTAAGCTCTCTAGTGACGTCCGACCGCTTGGTTAGCCTTGCCAGTCCCTTGCTTGACTCTTGCCTGCCTCTATGCCCACTCGACTCCCGCTTGTCACCAGTGCTCGCTGGCTCTGTGGAAGGAGTTCCGCAGACGTTAAGCGTTGCCCTTACACACCTCACCAACTTTGTTTACCGACTTTTGTCTTATGGTGTCATATAGGTACATTGTTGCCAACGTTTACATCGCTAGAGTCCTTACTGACTTCTAACACTCTAGTGCTTTGCAGGCTTTTGGCTTAGATCACTAAGCAACCAGTTTATTTCTCTAAGTTCAAATCCCACTAAAAAGACTAGGCTTCTGGGACCCTGCCTGGGACTTCTCTCAACACTAGCGACCGCCCGACGCTACTCATTTGTGAGGTGCTAAGTTTACCATCTACCAGGACAGTGCTTAGTGACTTTTGGGCATCATCAGCGCATTCAACGGTTGGTGAGGGCACCTTTGCTTATGGGATGGAGGACATTGACAGGATCTCTGCCTGCCTTGGCATTCCCTGGGAATTATCAAAAGACAGGCCTTTTGCCTCTAGGAATACATTCATTGGTCTCTTCTGGGACCTTGATGATAAAACAGTTGGCCTCAGAGAAGGCAAGGCAGATAAGTACTTGTGGTCCATCAAAGATTGGCTTGCTTCCCCTACCCATGTACTCAAAGATGTCCAGGGACTCTATAGCAAGCTCCTCCATGCTACTTTGGTCTATCCTACTGGAAGAGCCTATCTCACAAAACTGGAAGGTATGCTCACCACAGGTGTTACATGTCCACATTGTTAAACACAATATAACTCAGTTGGTGTGTTAACGACTGATATTGTCCTATCTACCTGTTAAACACAATATAACTGGTCTAATTTAGTATTGGTATGAGTCTGGGACTGGTATGTACTCACCTCAGTTGGTGTGTTAACGACTGAGGTGTTCCATATTCTGAATCCGACATAACATAACTCAACTGTATAGTTTTTCCTTTTCTAATCTGAACTTCCCTCTGCGGCGGTGGCGTTGGGATCATGTGGTTTGTTGCGCCCCACAATCCATCTCCAACACACATGTTCCACACCACCCAACCAAGGGACTTGCACTTGACCTTGAATGGTGGCAGCTCACTCTCTGATCCGGGTTCAGGCACCCAATACCAGGGCCTGTTGTTGTCGAGGACCTTGGGGCCAGCTCAGGGATTGGCATCAGTATCGTCATTGGTTGCCACTGGCATGCCTGGCGACTTACACCAGGTTGGCAAACCCTTGGCGAGCAGCACGACATACAGTGGGCTGAGGCCATTGGGTTTGAACTCCTTATACGAGCCATCTTACATGCGAATCAGGCAGGTATGCACTACAGACTCTATGGTGACAACCAGAGCATTGTCGAGGCCTGGCAGAATGGATGCAGCAGGAACTCAGCAGTCAATGACGTCTTTAAGAGAGTCCATGCCTTCCTTGAGCAGGCAGGGGCATCCGGCACCATACACACGGAGTATTTGCCCAGTACGTGCCCAGTGAACACAACTCAGCAGATGCACCATCTAGAGGCAAGTGCCCAAGCTTTGACCTCCTCCTCCCACCTGTCTGCCTGCCTCAGGAGGTTGAATGCTTCCTCATGGATGCCACCGCACCCCCCACAAACAGAGAGCAGCATCTCCTACAACACAGCAAGTACCAGCCAGCTGCAAAGTCCATCCTTGATGCTGCTTGCTGCCGCAATTGTCCCAAGGAGCTCCGATCTGATTCCAACTTCTATGAGACCTTCCTGGCCTATGACTGTGATGTGAGGCTGCCAGATAAGGACAGTGTCACAGCACACTGATTTGAGTCTCGCGGTGTGAACTGTTGTAAGTCCTTGATTGCAAAAAACTACCTAACTACAACATGAGTTCTGGTATATAAAGGTCTATAAGTGGTTGTCAAGGTAAGTGATGTAAATAAAATAATAACATATGGGCTTAGCAGTCACAGGGTCACGAAACTGCTACATATGCCCTCTAGCCAAAGTAGTGGTCCTGGTTCAGCTCTAGAACAATAGCAAGAGTAGAGAAACTGAGTTATCAAAGGAGTGTGATCAAGGAATAAGAGATATACTCATAGAAATAATTAGAACTTATCCATAAAAGAAAACCAAAAGAGTGTCAAGATATGATAAGATCTGAAAGATAAGGATTGTGTGAGAGGCAAGGCCTCGAAATAGCAAAATAAAGTTGAGAAGCAATCAAACTCTAAGACTTGATGGTCTACGTGTCGACCAGCTGGCAATTTTCCTTCAAACGGTGGGGTCAAGCTCGAAGTCGAGGTCAAATAAGCCATCGTTGACCTTGGACTGATCCAAGTTCCCCATCTGGACATCTTCTGCTGTACCTGCACCAACCAAGAGAGACGGGTCACAGGTGTCCCTAGGACTAACAGGTGTGTAACGATTTTCAAGGATGGTACCATCGTCTGCACAAAGAATAGGACTACCTCTGGAGTTGCGCTCAGCCTGAGCGGGGGCCTGAGTGGGCGGACGACTGATGGGATTGGAGGGTGGAACTCGTGGCTGTGTCATTGTGGGGTACTTACCCCAAATGTGCTGAGCCATAGGGCGCAAGGAGCTGCGGCACGCGCCTTTGTCGTCTGAGTAGCCTTCATCATCACTCCTATCGGAATTGGAATTGTCGCTACTATCACGATCACACTCTTGGCGTTTGTTCTGACAATGCTGATAAAAGTAAGTTTTGGATGAATTGGCAAAGTGGGGCTGGTTAATGGTGGCTCTAATAGTCCTCAACATGACGGAGTCCACATTACCGCACTCGGTAAGTAGCCCCAAGGAAATGAGGTCATGATAACGGGCTCGATCCACAAAGTGGGTGCGAATATGCATGGACCTAACGCAGTGCTCCGCGAGTTTCCAGGTTCCCTTGTCAATGTCGAGAAGCGCGAACCTGTACTTGAATTGTTGTTTGGGTACGGAGTTGAAGATCTCAGCGAAGCGATCAAATCCGAACGGCATGATTACCTTGGTGTGTCCCTCTTTCTTATGCACCAACTGATTAAACGCTAAGTACTCAGTTATCTGAAGGGGGTGAAGGATGAAACCGAAAGGGTGGTTGGGAAGGGAGAGGTGGATGAGTTGGGTCTTCTTATCCTGATGCAACCAGGGGTGTCGTAGGAGTTCCAGAGGGCCAGACGGACGTCCACAACCATAGTAACTGTGGTGCCCTCCACGGCTACAATTGGAGCAATAGGGAGGCATAGGCGTGGACTGGCAAGCAAAGTTAACAACAGACAGAGATAGTGAGGGTATGGGGGGCGAAAGGAGATCCTGTGCACCGTTGTAAGTGAGATCTCCCTCAGTTATAGCTGGTCCCATCTCTAGTGATCCTAAATAGGATTGTGGGTCATCAGGGGGTGGTACACCTACACCCTCCTGAAGATCAGATACATTCTCGATCCCTAATAGATCAAGGTAAGGAGGTAACAATCCCAGCTCCAAGACCTGATCATAGCTCATCCAAGTCTTATTACTAGACTTCCACAATACCTCAAACATGGCATTGGTGCGCATTCCCTTGTGCGCCATGATTTTATTGGCTGCCCACTCACTTGCATCCTCATTTACAATCTGCTCATCCAGGCGGCCGGAAAAAAGCCGATCATCATTTGGCTTATGGATACGGAGCAACGACGCATGGTATATGTTATGGATCCCCTGGCGTTTCATTTTGGCGGGGAGTTCAACCTGGAAAGAACTGTTACCATAGTCCTCAGTGATGGAATATGGCCCCACAAACTTAGGTATGAACTTTCTAGCCAGCCCCTTTGGGAAGCTCATGTTCTCTGTAGAAACATATACTAAATCATTCACTGTGAATGGTACCATTTGTTGTTTACGGTTAGCGTC
Organism: Termitomyces sp. MG148; assembly: GCA_003313785.1. Taxonomy (NCBI): domain Eukaryota; kingdom Fungi; phylum Basidiomycota; class Agaricomycetes; order Agaricales; family Lyophyllaceae; genus Termitomyces; species Termitomyces sp. MG148. Next base: position 14,563 of record QLOM01002017.1, on the reverse strand, counting down.
GTGTGTTTGTTTTACACTAGCTCGAGGTAAACCATGATGTTTATAAACTTCGCTGAATACTAATTCAGCAACATTTCACGCTGTGTAGTCCGTTCTACTAGGTACTATATGTACCATTCTGGTGAGTAAATCAATAATTACAGTGATTGAATCATATGTTCCATTTTGATCCTTAGACTCTGGTAACGGGCCCATAAAATCGATACCAATTACTTCCCAAGGCAGGGTAAGGACCTTTAGAGGGTTAAGAAGTCCATATGGTTGTTGATTATTTGGTTTGCTACGCATGCATATGGCACATGTTTTGCAGAATTGTCTGACATCTCGATCCATAGTCTTCCACCAAACTAGATCTCGTAAGTAAGCATATGTTTTTCTATGGCCTAAGTGGGCTCAAAGCGAGTGTGCTTCAGAGATCACGATCTCATGTACACTTCGCCCGTTTACTATAACCGAAGGTATGCAGAGTTTCTTTCCTGATTCTGCCCTTAGGTAAATTAACCCGTCTTCACAGTCAAAGTTCTTGTAGGCCTTTGGATCCTCAAGGATCTTCTTAAATAAATCATCTTTTGAATATTTATCTTTCAATTCAGCTAGTAGGTCAATTGGCTGCTTGCTCCCTTTCAGCAATTCCTCTATTGTTATAGGTGGTAATGCCTTGATCTGTTTTTGCAGCACTTCCGACCGTTCTGCCAATTGCTGATCATTCTCTTGTTCTAATATGTTGATATCTTTGACCTGATTATCTTTCCTTTGTGCGGAGATTCTGATCAATAGTTTTTCTTGTGCGTTGTCTTCAGTTGTATTTGTTTCTGTACCTGACCTGCCCTCCTTTTGTTCTCGAGGGCCTCTGAGAACAAAATGACGTGACATTCTAGCTGTGAACTCTTGTAAAGTCTTGGGCCTCCTTGTTTCTGCAGGTTTGGACTCATTTTTTCTCCTTCAGGACATACCAGCAACTTTGATTCCCAGTGTAGCCAACATCTTGGGTTCAATAGACTCCGTCAGGGCCATGGTCTCGCTCTCACCCTCCATTCCCACAAGAACTGGCATTGATATCATATGATCACCCAGGTAATCATTATCAATCACATTGTGGTATATATACTCACTACGAGATCTCACTGTTCCAGCTCCGTCACTCGCATACAAGTGCAAGAGGGCATCTGAGAGGATGTTTTCTGTCCCTGGAACATACACAACCTCAAAATCAAACTCAGAAATCTTTTCCATCCAGGCTTTCCTGGCTTCTTCAAAAACATCATTGGAACAGCTTTTCCACTGGCCATTACCTCCCAGCGCCCAGATTTAATGTAAGCAGCTCTCTTTTCATCCCATAGATGTCTCAAGGCTTCGGGGCACCTAGATGGCCTCCATGGATAAATGACACTCTCATCGATTATAGGAATCTCATGATTTATTGCCCTCAACGGGGGCAGTGGTGTGTCTGCTGCTGACTTGCAAATTGGTCTTGCGTAACGTTGCAATTCTTCTCTCACTTGTTCTAGACTTCACTGTTCCAGCTCCGTCACTCGCATACAAGTGCAAGAGGGCATCCGAGAGGATGTTTTCTGTCCCTGGAACATACACAACCTCAAAATCAAACTCAGAAATCTTTTCCATCCAGGCTTTCCTGGCTTCTTCAAAAACATCATTGGAACAGCTTTTCCACTGGCCATTACCTCCCAGCGCCCAGATTTAATGTAAGCAGCTCTCTTTTCATCCCATAGATGTCTCAAGGCTTCGGGGCACCTAGATGGCCTCCATGGATAAATGACACTCTCGTCGATTATAGGAATCTCATGATTTATTGCCCTCAACGGGGGCAGTGGTGTGTCTGCTGCTGACTTGCAAATTGGTCTTGTGTAACGTTGCAATTCTTCTCTCACTTGTTCTAGACTTTGTTCGACCTGCTCCATAGCTCGTGATGCAAGTCAGGTCACACCAGTGCCTTCTGTCATAGGCACAGCCTCATTACTTCCAATAATCACTCGTGGTGGATTCAATCCGATGGCTACCTTGTGCTGATAGATCCAGGGCGTGCCCAGGATCATATCGTACCCATGTAAGTTCATCACATTGAAGTATCGAGGGATATTCTATCTCAGCCGTTACTCCATAATTCACTTTGAACCTTGAGCCTTGGACAGCCAGAAGCACTAGTACTGTTTGGGCCAATTCTTGTTTTTTCAATCCTAATTGTTCCACTACTGTTGTTGATATGAAGTCCCCCAATGAACCCGAGTCAACAAGTGCTCGGACGGGGTGCCTGCCCAGTTTCACGACTATGACCAACGGTTTAGGTATGTTCCATGTCACCTCTTTTCGTCTAACATTGTTGCGCGACAACGCGGGGAATGTACCAGCCTCAACCTGCTGACCATTAAGTTCCAACACCTTTAACACGGTAGGTGTAGACTTGATCCGCAAGTGTTTCTTGCACTCATGATCCTCAGTAGTTCCACCATGTCTTCCTGCTCGGGATCTGGAAAACCTTGTTCCAATCTGTCCAATCCCAAGTTTTCGGTCTCCTCCCCAAAGAAGACATCCCAAAGCTGAGTGATCTTTTTATCCAACCTCTTTTCATACCACCAAATGATATTGAACAGAGGGTTTAATAAATACTGTTCCGGTATGATCGTGCGGAACTCCAGCCTTTGATCCACAATTTCAAAGCTGTTCTCATCAATCTGGTGAACTTGGAATCTTTTCCCTTGTTGTGGCTTGCGTAAGTCTTCATTATGGAGGTACAGAGCACCAAGTTCTAACACCTTTTCAGCATTCCAAGACCATATACTTGTAACTAATCCTACGTCATACCAGTCCCTTCTAGTGATGGGGACTCCTGACATTGTCTGACACTGGTGTGCATACCACACCGATGGCTTAAAGTTTCTATCTTCAATTAAACTTTTAGGCAGAGTTGTATCGAAGTCTCAGACTATGTCCATCAAACAGACCTCGTCCTTGCTTATGTTGTACGACACAAACCGCTGTCCTTGGTATTGCAAGCAGTTGGAGGGATTGCCTGGATAAGGTTGCCGCATCTCCAGCAGGTATTTTAACTTACGTGCATGTGCGCTTCCTATACGATCAGGTCTCCCGTGGGCTAACTCTTCCTTCCATAGAAAGTCTAGCTTAGCCTCTCCATTTGGTACCTCTACCGTATATACATCTCAACCAAAGTCATCTGGAGGACTCAGGATGACTTCATCCCATCCTTCGGTCATGTCAGGGCACCACTCCTCATCTGATGTCCTCTCGTTTTCCTCGGGATCTCCCATTCCTGAATCTGAGGATCCAAGTGCGTCCTCACTGTCTTTGTCCGAGATCGTAGACTCATCTGAGTCTGATACTGACTGTAGATCAGGCACGGTGTCACTATCAGAATCTTCGACGGTTGACATCACTCGGGGGTCTGTAACATCCTTGTCAACTGTTGATTCATCGCCCTCGTACCCCTCATCTTCCGTGAAGACAAAACTGATGACATCCCAGGCCAATTCTTCTCCTGAGGTGTACTCCCCGTCAGTCTCTTCAATCCAATTATTGTCTATTCTGATCATTCCTACTGACAGACCTTGGGTTGTGTCTCCCAGGGCTTCTTCCTGTTGTCGATCAATCTCCTGTAGATCGAGTCGAACACTATTAGACTGGATACCTGGCGGTCTGCCAGTGTTCAATCAGGCAGTTTTATTCCAAAAGCAATTATGTGCAAAGTGGCCGATGCCACTCGATACTCTTCTTCTTCTTCCTTGCTTAACTTACGCTGACCTCCCTTAGATTTACCAGGAGCGGCCATGTCTTTGGGTCTGTGTGGCCCACCAAACTTGTGTTTCATTGAGGAAAAGCCAGGTGTGTTATTCGTCGACTTCCCGTGATGTTTTGACGAATCCCTGTGCTGACCTGAACTTCCAGGGTGACTCAGCCTACTATCCCTATCATGATTCCTGTGATTTCTATTCCGGTGTCTATCTTCATGATGATGTCGGTGGGTTTTGTGGTGACGTCCCTCCACATTGGGACTGTCTTCCACCTCCACCAATTCTGATCGTTCTATGAATTCGGCCTCTTCCAATATTTGATTCCATTTGAAGGTTTCGGGAGTAAGTCCCTTTCTATATAGCTCCTTTCTCATCGAAGGTCTGAAGCTGTTAAAGAGTTTGACAATCTTTTCTCGGTTATTAGTATACCCTACAATTGTGAACAATTCCTCTAGTCCTGATACATAATCTCGGACTGATTGTCTCCCCTGATGATAATTACTGAGTCTGTTCCGCTGCTGATTGCGGAAGTTTACAGGGAAACAGTCGTTGAACAAGCCCGTGAAGAATTCGTCTATTCCCCATCTCTCGGGGTCTAAGGAAACCTCACGCACATAGAATCTCCATGCACGGCCCTTGAGGAACTGGGATATTATTAAGACTTGACGGTGTTTGCTTACGCAGCCGTGCTTCACATACAACGAACAATTCGACATGAATTGCAGGAATTGCTGTACATCAGCGGTACCATCATAGGTTGATGGAGGGTTTGGTCTTATACAATCATTGCTACTGCTGGATTGTCTTGACTTGCAACGTTTACGAGAGCCTCGGGATTTACGCTTCCTTTGGCGATCCTTACCAGCCTTTCGGCGCTTATGGCCTCGTGAAGATGAGCTATCTGAGGAGTCCAACGAGCTATCCTCCAAATTGGAGGTGTTGTGGTACGTCCCATCACTGCTCTCATCAGAACTTGCACTTGAGCTGGTGTCCTCGAGATCTGATTCATTTATTCCACAAAGGCGTCGGAAGGCATGTCCCAGCGCACTTTCATCCGCTATCTGCGCCACTGGTTTCATTGCCTCGGTTCGTGATGTCTTCTTTGTCTTGGATCTGGACTTAGATCTCCTTTTGTGGTGCTTGGCCTTGCTCTCCTTGCTGTTCAGTTTCTCAAGATCGTCTTCCCCCAACTGATCCATCAAGGTATTCTTATTCTGTACAAATTCCTGAGGGGCGACGTATTCTCGACCCTTCTTTTCAGCACGATCTTGTTCTCTCTCTTCGATCTCACGCGAAGCTCTCAATAGAGCTGTCACCATGCGCTTTGTCTGGCGACGTTCCTTTTGATTGGTGATCTTGTCACCTTCCAACGGAGCCTCATGCTCATCAACATTTCCCTCTTCCCATTCAGTCTGTTCAACGTCCTGGTACCCAAGGTCTGGTTGATTAGTCCCTTCCTGATTGGCCTCGACACTGACTCGAGGTCTGTAACTGCTTAAGATCTGTCTTTGGATCTCAGGATCCATTTCTTCACCTGTTAGCTGGACCCCACCCCAATTGCGGGGGTCCACCGCTTTACCCTTGGGCTTCGACCCCCCTTCAAGACGCTGATCCTGCTCGTGGGCAGCGGCATCAGTGAGGGTAACAGATATCTACGGTTGATACGTTCCTGTTCCGCATTGGTAAGTGTATCTCTAGCCGTATTTACTATATGAGTCTGTTCTTCCGACAGACCCCTGGTCTCAACGTCTTCTGCGTCATCTTCCACCCTCGCCCGTCGACGAGGTGGATCCGTGTTCACAGCCCCTGGCTGCTTGCTCACTCGGCCGCTAACTGACAGTTCTGTCAGGTCCGATGTCTCTAAAGGAGGGTGGCTCTCCGCCAAGTCCTCAACACTCGAAGTGTCCGATTCATCCTTTGCAGAAGGATCTCCGGGCTCTCTTTCGAGGTAAAGCCAGGCCTACCCGTGTCTTGAAGGTTGCGAGGTCCCACCTCAGCACCTTGGGTGGCTCGGGCCTGCGATCCGGCTACGCCAGCATCGCGAACATTTGTTCCAACTCTCGTCCCTTGGCCAGTAGCCTTAGCCGTCGGGTTTCGAGTACGTTGGGATCTAGATAAAGGATTCTGGTTACTTTGCATAGTAACTGGGTGCTCACCGTCAATGGTAGTCTTTTGGTTGATCAGACCGTCCGATTCCCTAGAGGCAAGCTTTTTTTCGAAGTAGTTAGGTTTTCTAAGACTTTAGAAGTTCAAAATATGTGACGTGAGGCTGCCAGATAAGGACACTGTCATGGCACACTGATTCAAGTCTCGCGGTGTGAACTGTTGTAAGTCCTCGATTGCGAAAAACTACCTAACTACAACATGAGTTCTGGTATATAAAGGTCTGTAAGCGGTTGTCAAGGTAAGTGATGTAAATAAAATAATAACATATGGGCTTAGCAGTCACAGGGTCACGAAACCGCTACAATGACCTCGGTACATGGGAGGCCTGATATCACCAAGCGATTTGGGGCCCCCTGCCTTCTCCCCTTACCAACACGCGTCCACGTCCCTACAAGTCCGGCTTGGTCTTGACACCCTCAGCACTACGGCCTCACTGCTCAGCCAGGGACAGATTATTGCTCTGGAAGCCAGCGGCTGCGCCGACGGTGGCAGTGACAGCTGGGCTGACAGAGGAAGACCTTGAGAGGGTCTTGGTGGTAAAGTCTGCTGCGTGGTCAGGTGGCACGCGATCCTCTTACGGATCAGGTCTTCTTATTTTTCATGCTTGCTGTGACCTCAGGGACATACCTGAAGCCGAGCGCTGCCCTGACCACCAGTCACTCATCCTGGCCTTCATAGCGGCATGTGCAGGCTCATACTCTGGCTCAGCCCTGGCGAACAACCTCTATGCGATCCAGGCCTGGCATACCCTTCACGGTCAAGGTGGAGCATGACACAGACTGAAATCCAAGCAGCGTTCGACGGTGCGGCCGCTTTGGCCCCCTCATCCTCGAGGAGATCCAAGCGTGATCCGTTCACCACGGCACTCATAGAAAAGCTGGCAGAACACCTCAATCTGGAGGCTCCTCTGGACGCAGCTGTCAATGCGTGCCTGAAAACCGCCTTTTGGTCTATGGCGAGGTTAGGGGAGCTTACAGTGAAAAACCTGAAGGCTTTTGACCCAGCAATCCATGTCAGGAGGTCCAACGTACACACCGGCAAAGATTGCGAGGGTAACAAAGTCACGGTGATATCAGTTCCCAGAACAAAAGCAGCAAGTGAAGGCGAGGATCTCTACTTTGCGTGACAGGACGGCTGTTGCGATCCGGTCGACGCTCTGCACAACCATTTCAGAGTCAACAATCCACGCCAAGACGGCCACCTCTTCGAATACAAACACAATGGTTCGTGGCGCCCACTAACACGCTCAGTCTTCACGAAGAGGTTGAACGAGATAGCGCACTACATCGGCATGGACAGCTTAAAGTTTCATGGCATCCGCATTGGCTCGGTTCTGGAATATCTCCTGAGGGGAGTTCCGCTCGACGTTGTCAAGAGCATAGGAAGGTGGTCGAGCGACGCTTTCACCCTATACTTACGCAAGCACGCGCTGGTGTTAGCGCCCTACCTACAGAACAGCCCGAACCTGGCGGAATTCACGCGTATAACACTGCCACCAGTGAGATAGGTCAGTTCACTCCTTATGTTTGGGGTCCGCGTTACGCACAACGCGTCGCGGAGCTCCTAACCTTTAGGGAATTGTAGCTCACCACGGACCCCCACAGATCCGGTGTTTCGAGCTAAGGAACCTACGGTTCCTTTCCCCAAAACTTAGCCACACGTAATTCAAGTTAACGAGACTTATGGGTAGTAATAAGACATATGTTGGATTCTCTACTGTCTGGATTAGCCACAGGCGTGATCAAACACATAGAGTAGTACAATGCATAAGCGCAGTGGCCTGGCCAAGTGTGACGAGTGGCGAGTGGCTGATGTGATATTGTGAAATACTAACAATATGCTGAATCCCCGGATAGTATCCTTGAGACCGACTGTACCATAGATCGACTCTGTGTCCACCCATTGGTATCCTGTCCCCGGCTCAAAGAGGCTTGCGATGCTCAATAACGGATTGCGGTACACGATGCGTCATGACATCAAGGGCGTTCAAGGCAATTCTAGTTCACTGTAAGAATGTTCTCACTGCTCCCTTCGTATATCACAGACAGCCAAGCAATGTCTTTTAGAAGATTTCAATATCGTAGCTTAGTGTGTTGTCTTGAACTCGCTAAACATTCCAGTTGTGTCCAATGTTTTGAGCGAAATTGTTCACGCCGTTGATCCTACTTTGCCCTGCATTGCGCAAAACCTGTTTTTCGACTGGAGCTGGGCACCAGGGGTCTTGCTCATGGTCACGGTGGGGAAGAATCTGGGAAGTTTATCCCCGCTTCACAAAAGTTTGAGATTGACCAGTGCCATATTCTTGAGGCTATTCTTTGCCATCAATTGGTATTTCGACGAGCACAAGTCAAAATGTCAGGGTGGCATCTGGTGCACCATTCTTTCCTGGGCTTATAACTCTTCTTCAATCACGGCGTCCAGTTATAAGAAATGTACAGTGGAACCACATGTTAAAACTCGATTTTTTTTGGGACCATTCGAGCCTCTGGGATGGTTGATTATAGTAGTGTCTACTTTGCTCAGTGACGGACTTGTCACACAATACCTACAGTTTTGTTGAAACCACAAAGAGGTCAGCTATGATGCACAAACGACGTACGCGACAATCTTCAGACCCTCGAGGTGAGTACTTTGTTCATCAAGTTGAGCGAACTTTGATTCTCGTTGACGCCAAGACCAACGAAGACACTCTTCATATCCAACGATCACTATGCCCAGCGATAGCAATATCCACACGAAGGTGAATGTGATCTCGGAACACATAAAGCCCAAGAATTATGAACCAATTGCAGGAATTAGGACGTCGTGCTTAAAGGTTGCCCCCAGCACTACAGTACGGTCAGAGAGAGTTGTACCATCGCGCCATACATACGCTGAATATCCCACCTGGATTCACGAGATTAGCGGGCGCGCTAAAAAAAAAAGAGCAAGAAACATACCTCTGTAGAATGTCAACGTGCTGTACATACATACTGGAGGGAACCTCGTAGCCACGACGACGGAAGTGTATGCTCGAAGGAACGAGGTCATGGAAAAACAATTCTAGATTTGATGACAAAACCACGTCAAGCTCGTGAGTGACTATGTAAACAACGGGCATATGTCTGCTGGAGAAAACCTTAAAGAACATGGCCGATGAAGAAGAGTGAGTGCTGTGTGCAAGTCTAAACATGTCATAGTTCGGACGGCCATGAACGAGCATTGTGTCCGACAAATCGATATCTATGAAGTGCGCATCCTGAAAACGACAGTTCCTTGCATGGATGGCCGTGCTAGCCATTGTAGAGAAAAATGTTCATAATTGAGTTAGCACGCGTTTTGTGTAATGCGACGCTTGGCGACTCGCTGAGGTGCAATGCCAAAGCCAGTAAATGGCATACCTCATTCTTAGCACGGAACCAGCACCTCACAGTCGAATAGATTGATAACCAGCGCAAAAAAACCTTCAAATGTACTATTGAGAAAACAGCTCGGGAGCAAAGGGGGAAGAACAAGATGAACGACATAACCTCCGCTCTTGGACAATACCCTCCGCTCTCCTTGCGATCCTACTCGTCATCATTCCCTACAAACTGAACCCACGCTCCCGACAGCGACCAACAACGGATGCGGCGGATCGACAACGACCGACGAGGACACAGCGCTGCTCGCGCCCCGGTATAAATACATCAACGGCGGGCTGTGGATTCGATGGCGTCGTGGAGGCGAGGAAGCACCATGTGGGCCGAGGACGGCGTTGGACATGGAGGTTTGTGATATAGGGAAGAGCTCCGCGCGCATGGTGACGGAACGCACCCGGGACCATGCGATGCATGAGGGTGTTGCTCGCTTTTCCTGGAGCGAGGAGCATCGGCACAAGCCTGGTGAGCCGCAGATGAGGAGGAGGGACGTACACCGCACACGGACAACGATCCAGGAAGGGTGATCTCGATCCTCTGCAGCACGTACAGGGCTCGGCGTGCGCCGGGGGTCGAGTACTAAATGGCGAGCGTCTCGATCGGCTGAAATTGAGGACATCTGGGCTGTCCGTCCATCCACGACGACCGTCTCCCATGCATTCTTTTCGTCTGGCGGGGCATGAGAGGTCTGGCGGGGCATGAGAGGGAAAGAGGGGGGAAGCAAGAGGCGATTGGAGCGAAGTGGCGACGGAATGATGGCAGGAGGCAAGGCTTGTCGGGATTGGAGTGAGGTGGCGACGGAATGATGGCAGGAGGCAAGGCTTGGCGGGATTGGAGTGAGGTGGCGACGGAATGATGGCAGGAGGCAAGGCTTGGCGGGATTGGAGTGAGGTGGCGACGGGATGATGGCAGGAGGCAAGGCTTGTCGGGATTGGAGCGAAGTGGCGACGGGATGATGGCAGGAGGCAAGGCTTGGCGGGATTGGAGTGAAGTGGCGACGGGATGATGGCAGGAGGCAAGGCTTGGCGGGATTGGAGTGAGGTGGCGACGGAATGATGGCAGGAGGCAAGGCTTGGCTCCACACGCGCACGCGGACACGGACACCCTCGAGTACGTACAAAGGAGGACCTATGTAGGGAGCGAAAAGTAAGCATGATCACGACTTTCCTCAGGCCGGCCTCGAGTGCAACTCAAGCTTGAGCTAAAAAGAGAAACACCCTACATACTCCCCACGCCCTACCTCCGGATCCGGACCCGAGTCCTTACGTGAGACCAGAAACCAAATCCCCAACGATCCACACCGCCATGCCGCCGGCCTTTGCGAGTCGGGACCTCTCAACTCGGCTTGGATTGAATTGAAAAATCGAACGCGCACGCACGTGTCGCGCGTGTCGGAGAAAGCTGGAAAGTACTAGCTAGCTCTGTACAGAGTGAGTACTAGCTAGGTCTATACAGATCATGCTCAACTAGGCTAGCCTGTCCTGTGTTTCTGGTGACACTGATACGCCTGTCTCCAAACGTGTGAGACAGGACGAAAAGATGAGCAAAGAAAAGAACTCACTTACCCGGTAAAAAGAAAGCTGAAAACTGTAAGCTTCGGGCCGTCGAAAACTGTAGATGAGTGAAGCTTACTCTAAGACACCCTCCCTGAGCAAAGAAACGACGCCGCGAAGCAATTGACGACTCGAGGACATGCAGCCATCAAGATCTGGGGGTCGAAGACGAGCCGAGGAGAAGAGAAGAGATGAAGGGAGGAAGGGACCGTGGGAAGAATCGGCCGACGAGACACTGGCTAAACTCCGGATAGCCGGACTCGGGTTGTGCACGAAGGGCAGAGGTATAAAAGAGGACGAATATCGGGGAGTCAAGCAAGCAATCAGCGTGCCACGGCTCAGAGTCCCCAGGGAGCACGAGCGCCAGTATTTAATACAGTGTAGTAGCATTCCTTGGGACACCAAAATGAAAACCTTGAATTAAGCAATGAATTTCAAATTATTTCAAGTTCTAACTATATAGTAACCTGTATAGGTTATTTACGAAGCTAAGTGTGTACTTGTAGAGCTATATACGGGGAGCTAGGTGTTAGCATAACGTAGATAAGGAAGGGTATGAAATGTCACAAATATCGTTCCTTGGGACAGGTGTGACAGTGTGATGGGCCAACCACCGGAAGAGTCGGATCGGGATTGATGTTGACTGAAAGAAGCACATGGCCAAACACATTGTATCAATTGCCTGTCACGCTTGATAACTGCTGACATTGTCGTCCTTGTAGAGACACCAATTTTCCTCAGATTGTTCATGTCTATAGGAATAAAATGTTCATTAGAGTGTATACTTTTAATCCCGTATCACAGATCTGAGATACCAAAGCTGAGCAAGATGAAAAGTTGCAAAAACAAAGTTGCGATGATGTCAAATTTGAAAAAATTGATACTTTTACACCAATACTGGCTAAACCAGTCAACCAATGTCCCTCAAACTTGGGCAGCACTTAGATGGTATGTATATCCTATTTTGTTCTTAATATGGGCCCAATCCATGCGGGACTCCAGTTGCTAGACCAGCTTGTCCCAAGGAGGAGTCGTGTCCCAAGGAATACTACTACACTGTAAATTTTATTATTGAACCCAATTGATTTTAGAATTTTATTTTAATTCTGAAATTATTTTAAATCAATTAAAATTATGATCATTTGTCGAGTCCAAACGTGAGTTTGTACAAGGCCAATGCGGCAGCCCAAGTAGTGACCACGTGACCTGGGAGGGGCAAGACTCTGAACAGGGGGTCGAGAGACTCTCTTGTTGACAGAGATCTTCCTCCCAGGTACGAATATTATTTATTTCGATAGATCTAGTCTAATGACAGAGATCTACGACTAGACACACAGGGTTTGCGACGTCATTTTGAGCTATAACCAAACTGCGTTCATCATACTCATTAACTTTTGTACTCAATATTATCAGAGTTCATGAGTGAACATGGGGGAGGCTCTTCAGGGACACCCACTGTGCCAGGAGAAAGTCAACGCAGCATTAACGAGAACTCACAATGCCAACGTGATACCTCTCTTGGAGAGAATTGAGGGAGCGCCAAACAAGTTGCCCCTATTGGACAGGGTCTTAACCCCGCGATTGTCATCGCAGGGATGGAAAAGAAAGTTGAGCGATTCAGAAACTGGGAACAGTCCAAAGAAGATACGCTCATCCGAGTTATTACCCTCTGTGGAAAGTCCTCTAGCCCAACATACGTCAAGCGCAACAGTCAGCGACACAATACATCAGGCTCATTGATCAGATTGAGGAACAAGCTAGGTGCCAAGTTGAGCGGGGACAGAGCCAACTCAACGCACCTGCCTGACCTGATGAAAGGAACAAGGGACCTTGTCAGGGGACTGGTCTCCGGACCGTGTCCAACTCTACTCCAAGCTTAGTCCGACGATACGCCTATTCCTAGCAGATCCGACTGGCCGCTCAGCCCACCCTTTCCCCTTCCGTCTCTTAGTAGTCAGCCTTGATGAGTCATATGCATGGACCTTACTCAGCATCAATTATTGTTAGTCATACTCCTTTACATACTGGGGCCCGATTAGTAAGCAGTATTAGTAATAGCACAGCCACCGATGTAGTATATATAGGCAGCCTGTGGATAGAATATCCCCAGGCTGAACAATAGCAGTGTTCTTCTGGCCTACACACCGAACCTACTGTAAGCTCTCTAGTGACGTCCGACCGCTCGGTTAGCCTTGCCGGTCCCTTGCTTGACTCTTGCCTGCCTCTACGCCCGCTCAACTCCCGCTTGTCACCAGTGCTCGCTGGCTCTGTGGAAGGAGTTCCGCAGATGTTAAGCGTTCCCTTTACAGACCTGAGCTGGAAGGCATCAACAAAATCAATGTACCCAGAAGAGACACACCCTCACCAAGAGCAGTGGACCAAGAAACTGAATGCTTCCTCGACTCAGTCAAGCAAAGTCTTGGAGGAAACCCGTCCAATGATGAGGGAAGTGACAACGGAAACCCAGCTGGAAAGAAAAGAAAAATTGTTGATGCCAAACTCCTGTGGTCTGCCAGTGAACTTGCAGCAAGAGCCTCAGGACGGCCCAAGACACACAAGACCAGAGAAATCCTCAAATACTTCAGTCGGAACCCAACAGAAGTCAAGCAAAAGATTAACCTTGCCCAATCAGCTCCCACCGGATTTCCCTCAGCCCAATGGGACAACATCATCCATGGCAGACCTGTTGACCTTGATGTCCTCCTCAGCTTTCTCAACCATGTCGGAGCTTCTAAGGAGAATAGAGGTTGTATTGGAGATCATGAGCTCATCCTTGGAAACAGCGATCTGATTGAGAAGGTCAAATCATATGGCCAATGGATCACAGCGTTCACTCTCCTGGAAGAAGCCATGCGATTTGCTTTCCCTCACCGCAAGGAAGAGCACAGACAATACTCAAAATACATCCGTGACTGTTTTGCCTTTAGAAGCGAGTCAGCGCACAGAAGAATCATCAAGTTTAATAAAGCAGTCAGGGCAGAAGTCAGTGGAGGTCAGCAATTGCTACTCACCGATTTTGAACAATTCAGGAAACTTGAAAATGCCATACTCAACACAGACAGGATCAAATTTACTGCTGCTCATGGAAGCAAATCTAAGCAAGATGGATGGTCAGGTGGCAGTGCTGCTGGAACAAACAACTAATGACACCTGCCAAAGGTTCAACACTGCTTGAGGATGTCAATTTATTGCAACTGCCTGTCGCTACAAACATATCTGTCGAAAGTGTGGGGGATCACACCCAATCACCAAATGTCCTTGAAAAATCACGTCGGGAGGTGATCCAAGGGATGCAACCCCGCTATCTTTGATACAATTACTGGGGAAAAATTGACTCCTTTGCACGGACATTGGCTGACTGGTTAGAGACCATGAGTGCTCTCCAACCAGTCCCTGAAAATGAACTCAACAACCACGCTGTTAACAATACAATTCAATCAAACCCCTCCCTTTTTCAAATAATCACTCCCATTAAAGTCAATGTCCTTGAAGGCTTATTACGCGACTACCCGAATCGACCGTTTGTTGACTCTGTGTGCTATGGACTCAGGCATGGGTTCTAGCCCTTTGTGAACACGCACCCTGGAGACTACCCAGATACTTTTGACGTTGATGACGCCCAAAAGTCGCTAAGTACTGTCAAGGGTAAACGGTACCTAGCTACTGGGGAAGGTAATGCGTT